>CM061044.1:26876308-27068627 GCA_030762985.1 Adelphocoris suturalis | reverse complement strand
AATTTTCGTTGTACCCATACAAAATTGTTAGCTATTCTGAAAACGTGGTGAACACTGTGTGTGGGTCGGTTCTAAAAACACGTAGAACCACTAAAAAACGCAAATGCAGGAATAAAAGATGCATAAAAACACTCTACTCGAACGCTCATATTGAAAATAAAAAACGGCACATCTAGTGAATGTAGTCATACAAAAAACAAGCACTCTACAACTTTGTGGACAGTTATACTCCCAGACCTTAGAGAATGCATGATGGAACATGGTTGTCGAAGGTGACGTCAATATGAAACCAATGGCATCACAGTCAACCACTTTACACATTAATCGTTAATAAGCACTAGAAAGTAAAACTAGAAGCTACAAATAATGATATTTTGGAAGCTAAATTAGATTAGAAACTCTAATATAAATAAACCCAAAACAAAATTGTATCAGCAATCAGCAATTCTAACACAAAACAGATGATAAACATCAAGAGTTAATACAAAAGCTAAATGTGATTGCGAAAATCAAAAAATAAACAATAGGGTTTTGTTTGGTTTTTTGTTTATGTGTCTCACAACAATAAGGTTATCGGTTCATTTCACTCGATTCAAAAATATGATGCTCAATAGAATCAAAGTACCTACTTTTCAAATAGTTCATCCAAGATTTTTCATTTCACACCAGTTGAACCAGCTGAGTATCTTAACGATTTGAGTAAAAATAGTCACAACAATTAAAGCAAAATCTAAATGCGTCATAACAAGATTAACTACTGTGTGGTTGGTACAAATTTTTACGTTATGTGGTTTCTGAAATTCAAAAGTGTAAATGTTTACCGAGTGACATTTAAGAGAGGACAATATTTGTCCTAAATTCACAAGTTCTTGAGGGTTGGTCTGTGAAGGAGAAGACCTATGCATATAGTTTTTAAATAGGTCTGACAGTTTTATTGTCCTAGCTTCAATTCACCTTCTAATAGGTTTGTTCCAGTAAGAGACCAGAACGGTTTAGAACAGGTCAGGCTCCCTATGGGCAGGCAATGAGTCAAGAACTTTTTTGGGACCAACAGTCCGCTGTTCGTTTAAGCGTTCATTTCCGTTAAGAATCAGTTCTACCAGTTCTAGGATTTTTTCAGAACTAGCAGTTCGATGAATGTGCAGCAAAGGATTACCTTAAATCTCCCTCCCTTCCATTATAATCTAATCGACTTACATCCCACTCTTATAATCTCATTCCACTTTACACCATTTCACTCATTTTATATCATTAGATCTATTGGCTATGAATAACTTCATTAATTCTGATGGTAAGACAGAAGTTCTTCAAGTAGGTAGGGTTGCAGTGAAAGTTACAAGTTCCGAAAGATCCTGAGAACCATTCAGATAAACACAGCTGATCTCACCCGATCCCTTTTCAGAACGCGATACTGTCCAGAACTGATCGATGCCAAACAAACCTAATGGTAAGGTAAATATTTCAAATATTGCTCGTTAACATAATAATGTCGCCTGAAAATATGTACCAGAAATAATAATAAAAATGTTCACTGAAAGGTGTAATGGGGTAGCTTTACATAAACCTAACATAATATTATGTTACGATAATATTTTATTCAATCAGAGACCAAATTAATTTGCTGATGCAGATTTAATCTGATTCCTGTAACTTGAACATGTACAAATTACAATCTTCCCCTATGCAAATATGAAAGAGTATATTTCCAAATAAGAGGAGCCATTCTCAATTATTGTTTCTTGTTGCGTATTAAGAAGTGCCTAGATTAAATGCCAAACTTCAATATTTTGGAGGAAACCAGAATAAAGCACTGAGTAGGTAGGTAGTGTAGAGTATGAATTATAATATGTGATAACGGATATTTTAAATGTAAAAATTACGAATGTATGCAAGACATAAAGATCATAATTCGATGCACAAAAAGCAGTACCAAATATAATCCAAATAGAATTCAATCAGTAAAGTGGTTGACTTTCCGGATGCAAGACTCATTATATATAAATTATGAATATGGATTTTAATTAAACTCATTGATGTACAATGGATTTCCAATGAACTCTAGAACTGATTAACATCATTTAAAATAATTAGCTAAGTTTTGTTTTATTTTATTATTTTATTTATTTTTTTGTTACTACTAAAATCACGATGGTGTGGTCTTTGATGAATTTTCCAGCGTCCTACCAATACAAAATATTACAGAAGAACCTTGTCTAATCCAGTATCTGTTATTGTAGAATAATTGCACTGTTATAATCTCGGTCTTTAATTCAAAATGTACCTACCAAGAAGAGACACAATGTCAATGTGCTTGAAGTGTTTAATTTGATCACCTCATATGTTCGTATGAGTTCTCCATTGTACATTACCAACTATGAATACACAATTGAAAGGTTTTCAAACGTATAAGGAGTATAGAGCTGTCTACAAAATTGGGGGAATGTTTTTTCGTGTTGAGACCTGTATTGTGCTTCCTGGGTAGGCCACGAGGGGGCACAGGGGGCGGCGCCCCCTTAGTAGACGGAGGCGGAGCACCGCCAGCTTTGTCCTTGAGCACAGAGGGATACGAAGGTGATACAGCTCCTTCAGGCGAACCTAGGGGTCACAGGCGTACATACCCACTTTTTTCACACGAGGAACATATATATAGGTTGAAGAAAAATATAAATCATTCTAAAATTTCGAGGGCTTGCGTTTATTATCATTCTTTGACAAGATTTTGAAGTAATAAACAACAGCCCATAAGCTAATCCATCTGATTCAAACAAATAGTACATGCTGGGATTGAAACTGTGGATACAGAAATGATTTTCTATAATATTGGGATTGGATGGCCAAATTTGGAACAGAAAACAACATGAGCAATAATATTTTGTATTCGGAAAAGAGTTGGGGGATAAAATGTTCAGCGTTTAGGGACCATACTGCACGCAGTTACAAAACTGAGAGACTGTAGAGTGATATCTCACTTTGACCACGGCATCCACAGGTATCACCTTCACGGAACAGGCTTAACACAGGTTTTACATGGAAAGAAAAGATATGCCCATTGGCGAAGAGAATTTAATTTAAATTTAGAAAACTCTGATTTGCGATTTTATGCTAAATAAAACTGTAGATTAAAGAACCATTATATCTTACATATATTGTGATTTCATAAGATTTTCAAATATTTTGAACATAAGTAGAAACTTGGAAGGGAAAGTAGAACACCCAAGTATCAGACACATAGATGTTGTACAACGTAGGGCTGAGTGAGGTAATATTCCCCTTCTTTGAAACATAAATTTTTCGTTTAAAATTTTAGTTATACAACAGAATCAGCGGGAATACCTATTAGACTGGATAACGGTGAAGGTGGTGGCAAAAACTCATAATTTCACGTGCTTACATTAAACTAAAAAATAAAATTGAAAAGTGATAATCAACCTCATGAGTCAAGGAAGGATTACAAGACTGTAAATCCAACTAGGATTTATTTCCAGGAGGTCTCCCAAATGATATGAAGATGTACTCCTATGATAAGGAGAGGAAAAAATGTATAAAAATGCAAATAGGACAAAATGGAGAGAACACAGAAATAACTTATAAGACGAACCAAGATTGTTAATAAGAAATTTGTATGAATGCAGGTCCACAGTTTATATATATACAATTCAAGAGAAGTTCCAAAGACATGTAATATAATTTAGTAGTATCAAAGCCACTGTAACTGACCTTGGATTATTTAGGAGTGAATAAGTAAGTACCGAAGATAAAAATATTGATTATGTAAAATGAAAAGAAAATCCTCGACGTCCAAGAGGTAGTGGGAAACGGAATACGAAAAACAGCAAAGAAGATCAAAACTTCTCAAGACTAACCCTTCGACTTAAATTGCGTTGGTACCTTGAGTGAGACTGAGGCATCTAACATGAAATCACATGAACATGAAATTGAGAAGAATATGTTTAAAACAAGATACAATGTATGGATTTTTAAAATTTAGAAGAGCCACGAATATAGTTTGGAGTTGATGTAGAATGCGGAAATCCTACAATGTGAAAAATATTTATTCGCTTGCTCTTGGTCTGGTGAGATTGTATCATTAAAATGACAGTACCCAACAAGCTGATGATGTTAGTGGATATAAGCTTATGTAATTTGAAGTTACCCCTTAGTAAAGAATGTGCAGACACAGCAATCCTGCAAGTGGGTACAAATCTGACTTACAAAGGCCAAGAAACAGCAACTGTTATGGCCCAAAAATAGTTGATACCCCAACAGAGTTCGAACTCGTGTCCTTGATTCATCATCATCTTCTAAAGGCAGCGCCTTGTCCTTGATTACTAGGGAGAAATTTCTCTTGTTAGAACGCTTCATCCAGATGAGCCAAGAGACCGATCTAAACAAACCTCTTTAACTGTGGAAGTTTTCCTTGAACATAACATTTTCCCGGAGTCAAATACCAGCCACCTCAGCTTGTTTGGGGTTAGATTAACAATGAAGTGAAACTGCAGGCCACTGGCTCAGCAGATGCTTGCTAGAAGAAGTCACGGTGTGTGTTTTGACTCAAGTGAGAGAGGAGTGAAAGATGCTATGTCAAGGAATGTGATGTTTACAGTCTTGGCTAGAGAGGGATTATTAATAAATTAATTGTTTGATATTATTTCTGGTTCTACTGACACCCGCCACTAGATATGGCCCAAAAATATTTCAAACTTGTGTCCTTACTTACTAAGGAGAAATTTCTCTTTAGTTTCAACAGTCCAACCAGATGAGCTATGAGGTATATTTAATCAAACCTCTTCAACTGCGGAAGTTTTCCTTGAACGTAACACAACTAACTTTGGGTGGGTTGAGCATGGGAGGCCAATAAGAACAAATGACGGTTAGTTGACGAGGGATTTAGGGCTACATCCTGATAAGTTGGCAATGACCCAACGATGATTCACTAGCTATTTGTAATCTGCCTAGTCAAAATGTTTGCATTTATTCATTTAAATTTAGTTAATTCGATGGAATAATTTAATTGCATGAAATGCGTAGTGGAATAAAGAAATGCATAGACGCTGATTGGTCATTATGGTGAATAGTAACGTTTGTGGGACCATATGAATTGTAAATATATAAACAACTTGGAGTAATTTGGCGCTTGAAGGGATTATAAAAAGAGATGATGTTACGATGCCAAAAAGATATGTTTAAAAGTGAAATGAGATGAATAAATGAGTAATGCCTTCAGGTTTAGGAGTAAGTTTATACGATCAAGTTTCAGATAAATACGAGAATACGAGTTCAAGAGAGAGAAGAATTGTCAGTATTCTGGGCCAAATATGTCCTGGGCTCAACCCACTAGTAGGATTGGCAATAATTGAAAAACATAACGTGTTGGATTGATTTTGAAAGTTAGGCCATAATCTGTAACGAACAATAACTGTAAGTGCGCCTTATATGGTCACAGGCGAAAGGGGAATCAACCCATTGGCTAGAAAAAGTATTGAGGAAGTGGTAGTAACCATTGAGATGGAGATAGCACAACAACCAAATAGCATTGAGCTTTGCATTATGGAAAGGAGGGCTATTCCTGCTGTATAAATGAATATATTAACGAGGATTCCCTAAGTATCACATCATAAAGACATTAACCAAGCCTACCACTTTTGAGAATTTAAAACTTTTTGAAATTTATAAATACTACATCAACATTAGAACTACTTAATAAACAAGGATTGAATAGTCTGTATTATTACTGAACCCGTTTGATAAATTAAAAGAATTGCCACAAGTTCATCGCAGGTGGTTTTGTCTGTAACTATACTCACGATATTCAGTGAGATAAAAGAATAAATTGTAGGAAATGAGGGGCTGCCTGAGGAGGACGGAATATTTTAAATTACTAGTTCAATGAATCAACTAGGCCCAAGCACTGCATCCACATCTGGACATTGAGACTGGACATCAAATCAATGTGTCACAGCTATGTTATTACCATTGGAAGAGCAACATATGACTGGACACCTCTTTAGTTCAGCATAAAGCTTCTCAGGCTGATTAAAACTTTTATATAAAGATGTCTCCTAAACTCTACCTAAACTATAAGAATTTCCTGAATAACTACTCTAGTAGAAAATCGACCGATGTGATGGCAGGTACAAATCAGCATAGCGCAATGTTCAAGCCATCTGCTAAAATAGCCTTTCCCCGGGTGAACGAGACAACATGATTATAAGATCCAAATGCAAGTAGCACAAGCTGTTCAAGATGCAAATGTATCATACCAATTTTAGAGGTACGAAAGTTTCTCACATTTACGTTTCAGAACAAGTAAATGTAACAATACTGGCTTACCATGGAGTTATTATTAAATTACCTTTTGTCTATTTTGGAAAAACATAAGAATGGTAAAAAAAGAAGATTTTGAAACTAATCTACCAAAAACTTTAGAGAACTCTGGTCTAGAATAATATGGCTATTGTAGTCTATTTAAAAATCAGAACAGTTTACTGAATTCCTTATAAAGGATAATCGGCTTTCAGGTAAGCACAAGGTGAAGAGGTTGAAGAGAAGATCAAACCCAATCAGGAAACATCAAAACAAAGATAAAACCATCGAGTTAGTTCCGAAAACAGAGAGAAGCAGTAGGGAAAGGTGACATATTGTCAAATTCACACATTAAACTATTCTTACTTGGCTTGCTAGGTCCGTTGCCAGATGTGCCTGCTATATGCAATTTTATTACAAGGCATATTAGTTAAGTTAGAGCATAATTTAACAGTACATAATAACGAGAAATGTGTTTCATCTATACATTAAATCTAAAGTTAAAACTGAATTAACATGCTTTGGTATTGAACGTAAACATGACCATTCTCCGTACAACCGTACAATTTCTTAAAAAGAGCTCTGGGCTATTCTAACATTCCATGATCAAAATGAAATGAGTAAAAAGAAAAATAAATAAAGAAAATACATGGCAGCTGGAGTTGTATATTGGGAAAAATATAAAGGAAATTTAGAATTAGCGATGCAGCGTTTCAGAGGAAGGATTAGGGATAACAGGAATGGAATAAGGGATTATTGTTAAAATATTAATAAAACACATACAACTAACTTACATGAAATGTGGGTTTTGAGTGTATAAAGAGGAAAATTTGAAACTCACCAGTGTAGTCTACTTCAGTCGAATCTTGAGACCTCATTGGCCGGGAAATGCTTTTCCGTTTGGAAGGCGAATGTTTCAGGGCTGTAACCAAAACAAGAAGTATTTCAAAACTACAATCCAATGACGAACAGAAGAAAATATAATCAAACGGACAGTCATCAAGAAAAGATGGCCAAGTGTAAAATAACAGTTCTAGCGTTGGTAGAACCCAGAAGGCTAAAAATGTATTTACATAAATATTATATGATAATACAATGGAAAACTAAAAATCCATGCCAATTTCTACGAGAACGGAAAGTGTAGGCACTAATGAGACAAGGATCCAATCCAATTTGACATGCACACAACATTGAAAGCATTAGAAGAGAAAATGAAACCACCAAAAGAAATTAGTAAAACAACAAAAACCTATCAATAAATTTATGTTGTGTTATGTATTTTCGAGTAAAACAATGTGTGCTTTTCCAGTGAGTGAATTCATAGAACCACTTGAGCTTTAAAGTGACCTGGAATATCGTTGGGAAAAGTGAGTTAACGGCGTTATTTTGGTAAACATCGTTCAATCAGATTAGTTTAAAGCGTTAGTGCTATAAATTTTAAAGCTGAATCAATTACGTTGAAATATAGAAACCAAAAATCTGATAAAAATTTTGGTGAAGCTAAACAAGAAAGCTAAACACTTCTAACAACTAGTTTTAACTAACGCTACTAACTGCAAATGAGAGAGTAACACAAGAATTACGATCAAACCACTTAAATCGTTTTTAAAATTATTGAAGCAGGTGAAGTAATCGTCAGGTTTTGAGATCCTGTAAGGGAGAGTAATTAGGTAGCGTATAATACAAACACCAGGCGACGTATGCTGCTGAAGGATGAGGAACAATGAGCCAATGAGAGGCTTCCCTCTGCGCCTTTTTTCTCCTACATCTTTTGGCAACACTCGCATTCTCTTTTTAATATCTTTGAAAGAGTTGGTTATGGTTCTTGATTGAACTATTGCTTGTTCGACTTATTTGCAATTTGGAATGGAACTTGGGGATGTCTAGTGAAGATAGGGCTATGAGGTTGCCACTAGCAGCTTGCCATGGACGACCTCATTCACCGTCACTGCATTCACATCCTCATCTTCATTCTTCAGAAAGGTTGCCCCAGCTCAGCATACTTGTGTGATTGGAGCTTTAGTTACTGGAATGGCTGTAAGAGCATCAGATGAACATATCTTCAGCCTCCACAATAGCCTTTTGCCGATTCTTGTTTGATTTCAGCTCCAGTGCTTTGAGATACTGGTACGAAGGAGGAGAGGACATACAATAAAATATTGTAATAATACCAATCAGTTGATTCTAAATGTGGTTACAAACCACCTTCATAACTAACTTCTTTCTGACATTCATACAAAGGGATATATAACTTAAATTAATAACTAACCCCTTCTGGACAGTTATAGAACACCTGGCTAAATCTGACTCAAATATAATACACCTCTGCAACAAGCTATATATAAAATTCTTCAGGGCATTTACCTATATATACAGCCGGCAATACGATGTAAGAGTAGTTACAGCTCACCAATCAGAATAACATCAGATTTAGGTAGAGCTAGAGAGTTATACAGCTATAGTAGTTAGAGCTCAAAACTTCCAATTTCGTTGTATCAGCTCAATATTGAACTCTTCTGAATTGTTTCTATGCATGAGTTGTGAATGAGAAACCCCCATTTGAAAACTTGTTGGGGGGGGGGGGGGAGCAATGTTAGCACAAAGCTGATAAAATGTTGTCCCCCCAATTCTGCACGTACCTCCATAACTATCTCAAACCAAACCCAGGGCAGCCTATAAAACACCCCTCCAGAAGCAGCACCCCTTCCTCAGTTTTAGCTGCCATACAACAGTGAAGAGGAACTCATGGAACCCAAGGCGAACTACCAAGACCTCACGAAGAGCCCTTATGAATCTCTTAGACGTTCTCATTGAAGATACTCGAAGAAGTCATTGTAGGCATCCTCGCCTTCATGCTGGCAGTACTTTGGCTGAGCTTTGTCTTTCTTTTCAATCTTTTTTAGGTTGGATCTAAGAGCCATACCATTGAGCAATCGTGTTGAGTAATAATTTGTGTCCCTGTATGTCATAAATCAATCTTGCAGTCTATCATCAGGTTCAACCACTGCTTTAGTAACTATGCAAAAAGATCGTAATTTCTCCTTTGTCACAACAAGACCTGCACCTCTTAATTAATAGGACTGCGTCCTTCAGTTGAATCAGTGGTGTGATTATGGTCATTCTGCTTCTATGAAGAGTAAAACCGATTCCCCATAAGTTATATTCATAACTTTCCAACGTAGTTCCTATGTATGAAAAAAGTATAAAGTGGCCAGTCAGTTTTAAGATTTGAAGGAGACGACAACACTTTTATGAAATCTTTTTGTGAAGGCACAGAAGTCCAGGCATAATTCCCACCCGTTTATAATAGAAAGATAGAGGTAAAGAATAAAATATAAATTCTTCGATTTTAGTTAATGAATTCAACACGAGAAAAAAAAACTTTTTGACTGCCCAGCAGGAGTTGGTTACATCAATAATGCTGTATTAAAATCACACAGTTTGTAGAAACCATGATTTTGATGGACATTTTTTGTTTCCAAGCTTGGAACATCGGAAACCCTGTGAGCACTCTTCCACCAACCAAACGAACATTCTTTGTTTGGACATTTTCTAGGAGAAAGAAGACAAGATGATTGAAAAGGGGACAACCCTCCCTTAAAAACGGACGCATGTTCACCTTATGTCAAGAATGTACCCAATAAGTGTATTTCTTCGTAATGAAGCACCCCCGGAGAATCAGGACGTGTTTCACACTGGAGTTACTCTAAGTCAGATAGGTACCTCATGAAGCCTGGTAGTTTCATTTTGAGCACGGACCAACCTGGGGTGAGAGTTGTATGGTGGGCACGTTGAAACCCTTTCACTACTCTGGAATTATCAAAATAAAAAGGCTATAATTTCTCCATTCCTAATACTTATTAGGTCTCAAACAATAGGGGTTGTCGGCATAATCGCCTCACGAGTCGGAAAGGGAACTACTTCATCCATCAGCTCATATATTATCATAAAATTATCTGATATATTTCCCAGAGTTCGTACGGTTTCCTGAGTCCTGCTGGTTTGCAACAATTTGCATGGTGACTCACGACTCCATGCCACAATCAATTCTAGCGTATAAAGATGAATCAATTTGCAAAACTACAAACACACATTGAGAAATGCTGAGCAATCAGTAGCGCCCAGCTTACAAAAAATACGTTTGTCAATGCAACTTACCCTTTAGGATGCCAGAATTCTACACTAACTAGCCCCAATCATTCTACACAGCCATTATTTCTTACTAAAGCTCTAATAATAATGATAAAAAGTGCTCTTCTACCAACTAATTCTTTAGGACTCTTGATTGTTTATTTATTTGGTATAATATTCTGATTTAGGCTCCGATTAATTAATTAAAAAACAAAGTGAACACAACGTGCGTAGGAATAAAATTAAGATACACTTGAATGTGAATCAACTTAAAAAACCAAAGATAAAAGAATAAACAATAAACAAAAACTAAAATAGAACAACTAAAATTAGAAACGAAACTAGAAAAGTACAAAACATGCACAAAAGAAGCTATCAATGTTGAAACAATAATACTAAAAAATAAAGGTACCATTACTACTCTTCGTATTTTTAACGCTACCTATTTCAAAACGAAATAAGCGCTTTATTATAAATCGAACGATTCCAAAAATTGGTTCACATAACGATTTACTTATGTGAACTGGAATGTTGAAATATAAAACAATGAAATAAAAATAGGAAACGCTGAAACTTGGATCAGTCATGTGAGGTAAATTTACATTTACTCAGCTTGAATTATTTGAGAGAACGAAATTTAATATGATGATCCACTATGGTGTTCTAAAAGGAAATAGTTGAACATGAAAAATAATAATTAAATTATACAACAACTATACATACTCCTACCCGAAAAATAAAACACTTGATTCATTGGTACCAACAAGATAAAATATTATAGCTAAATAAATCATTAAAATTAAATCAAATTATATCATCAATAAAAACGAAATTAAAGGGGTAAAGTAAAGGCAATCAGGAAAAAAATCGTGAGGAGATAATTTTTAATTCGTCACACCAAAATTTTAATCAGATTTCATTGGCAATATTTCAAGTATCAGTAGAATAAGTTACAATCCCAGAAAAAAATATTATTAAAAACAAAACGTATTAACAAAAACAACGTCTTATCCAATGCGTGCATTTGTTGTATTATGATTACCTATATAACTCGAGACGAGCGTCCTAAACTTTCTATGGTTTCCTTTTATTTCTGGCAAGTCCACTTGGAAGAGAAAATACATATGTTTTAAATAATATCATGTCAAAATGTGTTGAAAAATAGGTGTGAGTAAATAGGATATTGCACTGTCCTGTTTTAGAGAATCGTAACCTTTTTGTGGAAGGGTAGGTGAAGAACATAGGAATTGACTTGGGTATTACGATGGAGCATTCAAGTTACTTTTTTTCCAGTTCAGAGAGAATTGAGCGAAGAAAGCGTGTTCGCGTTTTTATCACATATTTCCAAACAAAGTGCCTACATCTTCAGTTATTTACAAAATGCATAACATCATCATGATGAAGGGGTTCATTCGTGAGAAAATTAGGAGATGAAAGCGAGGAATAAGAAACAAAAAAGTATTTTTGGGGGGGGAAACACAAAATTTCATCCAATTGAACATTTTTTTACTCAGGTTTGGTAGGAATGACCTGTCACATTATGTTTTTGGCATCATTATTATCATTATTTTTAATTAGTATTCATTTGTTCTCCATTTTAATTGGACTTCTTGAATCATTTGAATATTGCCCTCAAACTGTTAGTGATTAGATCAGTGATAAAGGATAAATGGCGCCAATTCGCAGGACTTACAGAATCCTCATTCTCATTTGTCTCTTATCATTAACTACGGCTAAGACCTCTCAGTTGACATCCCTGTATGTCAATAATAAGGCAGCCACACAAGAAGGATTTTCGAGCAGATTGCAGTCGCTGGGCTGGATTCATGGAAAAGTCACAAAGTTCGCCTAACCGAGCCAAATTGTGATTATTTTGTGGATTGTAAATTGACATCCTACATTTATGCAGTAAAAGGAGTCAAGGACAAGTACCAAATAATGATACAAAACTTCTAGATCACTGACAATGCAGAAGGACAGATCTTATGCTCTGTCCTTATACAGTCAATATAATAGTCTAAAGATATTTGATACCTCAACAGATTTCGATGTCCGTAATTACTTAAGGAGCTCCAATGAGTTTAGCTATGAGGCCAATGTAACCAAACATCTTCAAATGCAGGAGGTTTTCTTGAACTCAACATTTCTCCGAAGTCAGATACCAGCCATTTCGGCTGATTTGAGGTCAGACCAACTAGGAAGTGAAACTGCAGGCAGCTGGCGCACTAGATGCTTGCTTGAAGAAGTCGCAGTTAAGCTAAATCATTGTCACAGTGTGCTTTTGACTAGAGCGAGTGATGAAGTGAAAGAAGCTCTGTCAGGGAATGTGATGTTTACAGGCTCGCTTGAGAGGAATCAATTATTTTGTTATGACTCAAAAATATTTGATACCTCGACAGAGTTGAACTCAGGTCCTTAATTTCTCTGAGAGGAAGTATCTAAAAAACAGTGCTCCAATGGGTTCAGCTATGAGGCTAATTTCAAACCTCTTCGACTGCGGGAGTTTTCGTTGAAAGAAACAGCACTACTTTGGAAAAAGGGTGGCCGATTGTGCAAGCGCTCTACCTCAGGCAGAAATGAAAAGTTGTTCTCTCGGTTCATCTGAGTTCAGATCTCTGCGAACAGTAAAAAAGAACAGTAAGCCACCGTTCTAGGTTGGGACTTTACGTCCGACTATCACGGCATCGAGGAAGTCATTAGCAGTCCTCCAAAGTGACCAGTCCTACCCTAATCCTTCGCATATCAATTGAAAGGTTCTTAATTTTGCCCACTAGATGTGCCAAGAAGAAACGTTCTCATAAAATTGTAGACCTTGGAGTTTTTGTTCATTCCTCCAAACACTTATAGCAATGTTCACTTTAATAAGGGAGCTCCTGTATTTTACTGTGTTGGGAGTCACAAGAAGATTAAGTTCAATGCCATAGGATGTCCCAGCTATTCAAAAATGGACAATACAGAACGTTCATCATCCCTCGGCTACTTCGGGCTGAAGATACGTTGATGCCATCTTCTACCAAATAAATGTCAGAATGTGTCGCGTCTATGAGGTCCACATCATACCATTAGCCTAACGTTATGAAAAACAACCAAGACATCATATTAGAGTGCATCAACTCATAAGATTAAAGTCGTTCCACAAATCTCAGAAGATGAACACTTACACTGATAACATAAGATTCAAGACTTCTGTGAGGTTAATAAATACAATATAGCCGATCTACAGCAGCGAATCGATATAACTCAACAGTTTCAAGCTGAAGGTAAGGAGACGGAAGATCCTTTAAAAAGGGGGAGGGCTTTATGACCAGAAGTAACCTCCTACACTTTTTTCTCATCTAAAGTGATGTCTTTTAAAGAAACTCCATTGGTAAACTAACAAAGGCCAAAGTCTCACCACTATAAGGATAATGGATAATTGACAGCTGAACTACTTCGTACAGATATCATCGATTGTACAATTCAATCTAGAAGTGAAGAATTGGAATGTAGCTCAGTAATTCATACCAAACCTCATGTAGCACAAAGGCGCGTCACAGCACATACTCAGTCCGACGCATTCTGTCTGATAGTATACAACAAGTCACATAAATCACGAATCAAGCCACACGAATCAAGCTATTATGACAATAATTTTATCTGCATGTAATGGGCATGAAATTGGGATCGTACTTTCTTATTTTTTGTATTTATTAATGGATGATAATTTAGGGAAAAATGGAAATAGAGAGGCTGTTAATAATAATGAGTGAGCAGGTATTTGTTTCATAAAATTTGATTGTGGACAATGTAGGGGGGAATAAAATATGATTTTTCTGAGTGAAGTGTAAGAGGTAGAGGCAAAAATATCATCAGCTCGTAGAGAGTATTATCAGCTAGAAACTCTTCCTTGCCTAATGCAATTTTAGTACCGTAAAAAGGTGCCTTACTTTTTCTAATCAAACCGAATCCTTAATTAAGACTGGTTTGAAGGAAATGCGTTTCTATTTTTTAGTAGGTAGTTTATATTTGGAAAACATATACCACACAATGAAAAATGAATTCCCAAACCCCAACACAAAAATAGGGTGAAAATCCAAATAGGAGCAGAGGAAAATTACACAAATGTGGACCCCAAAACGAATTAGTTCTTTCTGTTAACAATGCCAACCTTAACTTAAAATGCAAATACTCATCGAAAAAATACTGTCACACGGAAATAAATAATTATCAATCACATTATCAGCTGCATTTAAAGGGGCTGTGAAAAAAAGTGTTTGTGAAAGCTGTTCTGTGATTCAAGGGTTTGATAAGATTGAAAGAACAACATAGTACAGAAGGCATTCTTGGGCAGAGTATACAAAAATTTATACTTTGACGTTCCCAAAACTTTACTTCAACTTGACAACATCCAATGAATAAAACAGGAGTTCAACCTACGATGAGAATGAATTTAGAAAGAAAATTAGAATTAATGAGAAGGGGGAGTGGATGGAAACGTAACATGCAAAATTTAAGATTTGAGGTTCAGAAAAGAAGATCAGACAGTACGAAGAAAAGATTACTTTCAACCAACTAATATCCACCCCAAAGTCAGTTCAACAAGAGAAATAGAATACACCCTCCACCGAATTTTCGGAAGGGTGGAAAATGGATAGTAACAAGGCTAATGATTTGAATAAATTTGAACGATTATCAATTTTTATTGAGGAATTAAACTCCTAGAAAATGATTCAAGGAAAACAACGAATGGATAGGGGGTGATAATGAAAGATCTGGCTGAAATACTTGAAAGCCAATGGTTAGGCATTGATGTAGAAATCAACTCTTGGTGGAACTTACGTGATGGTATTTTCTTGAAGACCTTGGTAGCCATGAACTCCTGGAACCTCTGAGCGTAGAAACCAGGACGATGGACAGAGACTGAATCCTGAAAAAGGACAACCGTGGTTTTATGAACGTTGTGTTGGAGCCGATAGGCCGAATGGGCTAGTGATTAGTGAAAATGATTTCATCTACAAGATAAAATAAGTCCAAGATGAGGGGTGTTTCTGAGTTTCTATACAATTGATTAGTACATCAACTCAGTATCATATTACTTCTAATATTTATTTACTACGAATAATAATTTATCTGTATATTTTCATGATATTTATTCTGGCTTGTCTTGGCAGGCACATGGCACTACGTATGCTTTTCTCATTAAAGCTATTTCATTTTGTGGACGCCCTCCTTCCCCCAAACTCAATTTAGTGAGATGTTTTCCTTATCTCAGTTTTTCCTACGTCACTTTACTGTCAATTTCATAATTTCATAAGTCAAAATTTTGTTAGTTGTATAAGTTGTTTAGTTGCTTCTTCCCGGATTGATGGTATCAACTCCACCATTGCTAACTCCACAATTGTGGCGCAAAATTGAGGATAAGTAACTCACTTGACAAGGAAATGAGATAACCACCACCGTGTCTCATGAAAATATAATACAAAGATAGAGTGCCAATTCCTTAAGACCACTTGACATGAATAAACCTTCTTAACAGGCAACTTAACTCGATAAATATACGAACGGTAGTACTACAGAATTATAAAATTCCTGACAGGGGTGGATCCAGAGGCGTGTTGGGGGGGGGGGGGGGGGGGGGGGGGGGGGGCTTTAATAGAGTAAAATTAACCTAATGGGAAATTTTCATAGCTAGATCTTAGTGAGAGCTTTCAAAAAGGTACTATATGATGAGTATCTGATCTTGAAATTCGTTGGCACGATGACTTACCGCCCCCCGTCATGGGATGAGGAGGGGGGGGGGGGTAGCTCCCTTGTACTGCTGAAAATTGTTACTAGGGGTTTTCTAGTGCGCTGAATCCGAACCTGAGGTCAAATATGTGAAATTCCGACACACCAAAGTTCCCCATTATACTTTCCAAAGGTCGCAGTTGATCGCAATAGAATTACCTTCTTTTAGGAGAATCCCAACAATTCCCCCCCCCCCCCCCCCCCCGCGGAACCACCCTAACTCCGGAGAACCTTGATGACGTCAACCATCTGAGTCAAAATGTTCATATGGCGTGATGAACAACTGGGCATCTTAATATGTTTCTCCTCCCAAAGATTCTTAGTTGGTTTATTTCATTTTCATTTTTGTAACCTTGTTCAAATAATCAATTTTCCAAAACACTCCCAAAATGTTACATGGAGATAACCGATCATTCGCTCTACACATCATTATTACTGAAGAACATCAGAACTGCGACGGTCCATTTTTGAAAACGTGAATTAATCTCAAGGGAAAAATATTTACACGGAGTCCTCTACGCTGATAAGACCACATTTGAATTCCAAACCAGTGAGATCGTTTCCTGTCCGTGGTTCCGTCAAGGTTTGCAACTCATGAAATGTCATGGTAATGAGCTCATTTTTGTATGTGAACTGATTGCAGGTTCTCCTGTATATGGAATAGAATTTACTATTTAACTCAAGAAGTGATAATTGATTTTCTGCAACTTCTAAAAATAGTTGCCTTTGGCCTTCAAACTAATCTCCGTTTTGAATCATTGTCTAATTATATTAAAGGTGACTTAAAACTAAAATAATGTTTTTTTTGTTTTTTTTTCCCCCTCCCCCAAAGGAAAGACAACTTTATTTTCAAATCAATATTATACATCCCAGTTGTTATAAGTTATTTGAATGGAGTAGGGACTTCCTAATCAACATTAATATTAACAATAAATATATTAAAATAATGTGCAATTAAAAACTGTCATGATTTTTGAAACGATAGCGAGGAATCGCAAAAATAATCAGTACAGAATTCATTAAAAGCATTTAAAAATCATGTTTTGAAGAAAAAAGGGGAAGAAGTGAAATATTAAAGATTTTAGGGCGGAATTCATAGACGGGAATTGAGTCTGAGTGGGCCCCTAAGTGTATCGATAAGGGAATTCATTCACTCTGTGCGATTCATAGACGTGATTTGAGGGCGACCCTGAGGGTGCACTGAGTGTGCAACCCAAGTGCACACTCAACGGGATTCATAAACAAAAAATGGCGTTGAGGTGAGTTTCACCCTCAGCTCAATGGTGTAAAATCCTGAGTGACGGCAGGTCACTTAAGTACGTCAACTGATAACTTTTATTATTATTTTAAGGTAGGTATAGGAATAGGTACTATAGTAGAACATACATCGTTTATTTAGTTCGGAGTTTATTCAAAAACTTCATAAGAGTACGCACACATAAGAGTAGTTAGGCTGTTCCTAAACGGTAGTTAGGTACATGTTTGATGTGACAGATCCCATTCGAATGTTACACAATCAACAACGAAATATTTCGCAAACTATTCCGATTCGGGAAAGATACAGTCATGAACAACTACGAACCCTTAGGAGCCTAAAATAAATGGAAAGGATTTATAACTACCACAGCTGAAAGTGCTGGTCGTTCTTTGATTTTATGCGATCTCTACATACCAAGTTTGTAGGGCATGGTTTTCAGATTCATCTTGGTTTGTGGAATGTGTTGTCGGAAGGTGTACCTTCCATTCATCAGGATGTACAATCAAAGAGAATTCCAAGAAAATGTGATTGCTTGAAGCTCTCCCGAAACCTCAAGTCTTCTTTTTGTCCAACAGTCTCATTATACCTATAACTCTTCTTATTTTCAACTACATATCTTGCATATCTGTTCTTCAAAACTAACAGGCGAATCATTGTTTTCTAATTTTCTCACTTCTTTTCCGTCACAACTCTATATATAATTATACAATTTAATACTACAAATCAATAGATATTAAACAGATTATCAGCACTTCAACAAACAAGCAACAAGGATTCAATTTTTTTGAGATTGACACTTTAGTTCTCTTATTGTACTACAGTAGGTAGCAGTGACGACTGTAACTACAGGTTACAAACGTGTAACGTTAGCATTTCTTGTTGTTCAGTGTTTGATAGTAAAATATAATAAAAAAGTTCACATCGTTCTCGAAAAGTCGTTCGTTTCCATTTATCTTCTCATCACGTTTTAATTTACAATAAACTTAAAAGGTTATGACGCCCAGTTACGAGTAGCATTGTGATGAACAATCGGAACCTTATCAGTGCTTTTGGTTAGAAATAGTGTTTGCATTTTCCGCTTTGCTCGTAAAGTCGGTTGTTTTCGTTTTCACAAATAATACTTTCGAGTGTATTATTAGTTCGAATTGCGGTCGGGCACAGTCGAGAAAAATGGAGTTCTTCAAACACATCAAACCGTTAGCAGGTGAGTCAGATTGGCCAGTATGGAAACGTAAGATAAGAGATCTCATGGACTATCACGAAGGTGCAATTGACGTCATAGATGGTAGGTTAGTTAAGCCTGAAGTTCTAGGAGATGGAGCTTCTGAAGATGAGTTAAAAAAGCACAAGTCCAAAAGTGATTCATTCAGAAAGGCGAATAGTTACGCTAAGTCAATGATCGCAAGTTCTGTTACTGATGTAGTGTACCAGAAAATTATGGATCAAGAAACAGCGTTTGATGCTTGGAATATGTTGAAACAGCAGTTTGAGGCTTCGTCAAAAGACCAATTGTTTAAGATTTGTTCAGATTTCTTCTCGTTTGATTGGATTGATGGTGAAGACGTATCAACACATATAGCTAAGCTCAAGTCACTGTGGAATGAGTTAAATAACGGTCTCAAAGGGAAAAACGAGGCTGCTTTACCAGACTTATTACTCGTGTGTAAGACGCTGCACATTTTGCCAAGTTCTTTCATTAGTTTTAAATCAAGTTGGATGTTATTAAAAGATGATCAAAATAAAACATTCGATGATTTAACAGTTCAGCTGTGTTCTTTTGAAAGAAATTTTATGAAACAAGAAGAAAAAAGTTCTGTTTCTCATGAGAATCAAGAGGCATTAATAGCAGCTAATGAAAAGAGAAATAAGAGTAAAGCTAGGGCAAAACCTAATAAGTCCTCATGCAATTACTGCAAAAAGGTTGGGCATGGGTGAAGGACTGTGAAAAGTGGATTTCAGACGGAAGACCCAAGAAAACTCAGCCAGTGTCAGCAACTTCTGTCGCAGGACTTTTGCTTGTAGAAGAGGCCTTGTCAGCAGATTCGTCCATTCATCCATCCAAGTGGTGGATAGACAATGGAGCAACAAGACATGTCACGAACTGTGATTCGTACTATGTGGATTTTGAGACATTTAAAAATCCATCAGGCATAAAAGCTGCAGGAACTGAAGTTCTCCCAGCCTTAGGAAAAGGAACAGTAAGAGTGAAAAACTTGACGATTGGGGAAGAATTTTTGCTGAAGGATGTCTGGTATGTACCAAATTTGTGTAGAAATTTGTTCTCTGTTCTGGCAGCACAAGACAGGAATCCAAAGAGCATTTTCAAGTCGACAGCTACAGAATGCTGGCTCTTAAATCAGGGAAAGCTGTTGGTGAGTGGATCAAGGGAACAAGGAGGCACTTTATTCGAGGCAAAAATTGAACCAGTGTTACCAACAGAAATTCCCAGGGTAAATTTTGTTGAGAACAAGTTGCAGTTGTACCACGAAAGGTGGGGCCACCAGGACAGGAAGCATGTGCTGGCGAAAATGAAAAAAGACTTGTGTCTGAATGTACCAAAGGATGAAAAGCAGTTATGTGAGCCTTGCATCTATGGTAAAGCTCATAGAATGCCATTTGGCCATAGAGAAAAATCGACCAAACCAGGGGAATTATTCTCAGCTGACGTTTGTGGTCCCTTTGAAAAGTCCTATACTAAGAAAAGGTATTTAGTTGTCTTCAAGGACAACTATACAAAGTTTCGGTATGGCTACTTGATGACAGAAAAATCAGAGGTAAAAGAAATGCTCAAAAAGGTACTTCAGCATGCAAAAATGTTAGGCCATTCGATCAGAGAAATGATTAGTGACAATGGAGGTGAAATGGACAACAACGAGATCAGAGAGATTTTGAGTAATGCTGGGGTCACACAGCGGTTGACAGCCCCATACACACCTCAACAAAACGCAATTTGTGAGAGAGACTTTCGCACAATTGTTGAAATGGCCAGAACATTTAAGTATTCCAATGCAGATTTGGTTTTTCCGGAAGCCATGTGGGCAGAGCTTGTAGCTACATCGTTGTACATACTAAATAGAACCGGAAAGTCGTCGGTAGAAAATGTAAGTCCATATGAGCTATGGATTGGTAAAAAACCGAGAATTAAGCATTTGAGAATTATCGGTTCAGTCTGTTACGCTCACATTCCTGACAAGAGACGAAAGAAAATGGACAAGAAGGCCATAAAAGGGTACCTGATCGGCTACGACGGAGATGAGCGTTACCGCATCTGGGTTAAAGAACAAAATAAAGTCATTCTAAGCAGAGATGTCTTATTCCAGGAGAAGCTAAGTCAGTGTGAGTATGTGAAGTTGCCGCTCAAAGACTTGGAGGTTCAAGATGAAGAAAAGAAAGAAGGCCAAGAAGAGTCTGACAAGAAAAAAGGATCAGAAGAAAGTGAATCATCTGAGAGTGAACAGTATTATTCAGAAGATGAGGAATTTGAAGATCCATTACGACAAATTTCCATAGGTTTGAGGGACCGTTCGAAGTTGTGTAAGCCGGCATACTTACAAGACTATGTGATGTTTGGAGAAGAATCAGTTCTTCAAATAACCACACCTACAACTTATGAAGAAGCTCTCAGTGGAAATGATAAAAGTCATTGGAAAGAAGCAATGGACAGCGAGATAAGATCATTAAAGGAAAACCATACATGGAAGTTGACAAGTTTGCCAAAAGGATCTAGAGTGATACCGTCTAAGTGGGTTTTTAGAGTGAAAATGAATCCAGATGGTTCAGTAGATAAGTACAAGGCCAGACTTGTTATAAAAGGTTACAGCCAAAGGTATGGAGTTGATTTTAATGAAACCTTTAGTCCAGTAGCAAAACTAAGCACAATTCGAGCCATGGTGAGTGTTGCTGCAAAAGAAAATTTGCATTTGATTCAGTTTGACGTATCAACTGCATTTTTGTATGGACATTTGGATGAAAATATATACATGGAGCAGCCAAAAGGATACACTGATGGAACCAAAAATGTCTGCAAGTTATTGAAAAGCTTGTATGGACTGAAACAGGCCCCAAGGTGCTGGAATAAGAGATTTACCACGTATATGAAAGAAGCAGGGTTTAAAACAAGTGAAACTGATCCTTGTCTTCATATAAGAGAACGACACAATCAGAAGATAATGGTTGCATTATTCGTTGATGATGGACTTGTTATGGCAAAGAGTCAAGAAGAAGCTGAGTTATTCATAAAAGAGTTGAAGAAAGAATTTAAAATAACTGTTAAACCAGCATCTTATTATTTGGGATTCGAAATTGAACGCTTCAAGGATGGTTCAATTAAAATCTGTCAGCAAGCATACGCAAGGAAGCTATTAGAGCGATTCAAGTTCAGTGAATGTAAACCAGTGTCTACACCTGGATGGGAGAACATGAAACTCAAGAATGCTACAAAAAGAATACTTTCCCATACAGAGAATCAGTGTGAGCATTAATGTATTTGATGATAGGCACTAGACCAGATCTAGCATACAGTGTGAGTGTCTTGTCATGAACTCTAGACTGTCCAAGTAGTGAGATTAAAAAGAGTGTTTCGCTATATAGCAGGTACTTGTAACATGGGAATATGGTTTAGAGCAGATGGCAGCAGCAAGTTTAACTGTTACAGTGATGCAGATTTTGGAGGTTGCTACAAGACTGGTCGCTCTACTTCAGGAGTTGTAGTGACTTATGCAGGAGGAGCTGTATCGTGGCTCAGTCAATGACAGAAATTGACTGCGACTTCAACAACCGAGGCAGAACTGATAGCGGCAAATGAGGCTGTTAAGGAAATCATATGGCTATCTAGACTGTATTATGAAGAAATGGGTTGTCCACAGCAAGTACCTGTTCTTCAAATAGACAACCAGGCTACAATACGTCTTTGCCATAATCCTGAGAACCATCACAGGACGAAGCACATCAAGATTAAATACTTCTTCATTAGAGAAAAGGTCTTGGAAGGAGCTCTACAAGTCAAGTATATCCCCACCGAAGACCAGATAGCGGACATCATGACCAAGCCACTTCCAAAACCTAGACTGGTGACTTTGAACAAGAAGTTGGGACTTTCGGATGATTTAGCATCCAAGTAACTAAAGTTTGTTCATTGTGTAGTTTTGTTTATATTGTGTGAAATTTAAACAAAAAGGGAAAGTTTTGAGATTGACACTTTAGTTCTCTTATTGTACTACAGTAGGTAGCAGTGACGACTGTAACTACAGGTTACAAACGTGTAACGTTAGCATTTCTTGTTGTTCAGTGTTTGATAGTAAAATATAAAAAGTTCACATCGTTCTCGAAAAGTCGTTCGTTTCCATTTATCTTCTCATCACTATTTAATTTACAATAAACTTAAAAAATTCAACTTCTTTATGGCTGCCCCGATCCAGGCGGGAGGACCAATAACTTTGGTTTTTGTCTGATAACGCCTATGTCCTGTCTCCCCAAGGAACAAGGATAATAGCGTAAGAATAAGAATAAACAAACACAAAGAAAAGAATAAACTTTGAGCACTTTTATTGATCAGTTCGGAATGTGAGAGGGAATTTTCCCATCCCTTTTCCCTCAAACCAGGGAAACTTCCCCTGCAACATACTGTCAGGGCTGCCAACTTATGTTGAAAAAGCGGTGAATGTCCCCTGAGTGCACTGTTAAGCTGAGTGTGCCCCTAACTGTTGAGTGAACCACCCCACTCAACTATGAATTTGAACTGGTGAGTGGAGGGTGACCCTCCATTTAGGTGAGTGCGAGTGAACACACACACTCAGGCTTTGTCTATGAATTCCACCCTAAGTACGATGAATGGCTATAAATCTACTAGTTAGACGAACATGGCATTCTTGCCCTCTGTCGAGCTATACAATGCCGTTCCTGAGTGACAAAGGAAAAAAAGAAAAGTTAAACATCCAATTTGGTATTTTCCTCATAAAGAATTTCAAAATTGTTCTTTGGCCAGTTCCGATTGCACAGAATAGAGCTCCGTATTTTTTGTGCTTTTAATCAGTAGCGTATTTTATGCGTTTTTCGTCTAACATCAACATGAAGAAGGTATTTGATGTCAGTCTTCTCATGAAGAGCAAAATTTTTGACTTGGCTTATTTTGAAAGACATCTTTGTGCTTCTAAAGCCCTTTTTTGGAGTATAATGATAGGGAATTGCATGTTACATCGTAACAGAAATCCACTTCAACCTTGGGGTGCTGCTGGCAAAATCACTTATCCCGAGGAAACGGAAACCATTCCATTCCACCACCATGTCTTAGAAGTACCTAATACGACTTTCGATGTCAAGGAAAATCTGGAAGATCATGAGACGAATGTTCATGGGGACTAGAAGCAGCTAGATCGTTATGTTTGCCTTCGAAGGCAAACACCAAATTGTAAAACATCTATCTCGGCATTCTCGAGATGGATGCCACGTTACTTGTTGCCAATAAAAGTAAAGTATTTAAACAAATACATAAATAAAGGATAAGTGTTCTGGAATATGATAGGTAACTAACCCCATCATGTAGGATCGACTTCCAAGTGTGTTCTAATTTTTTCTTCAGTCTGTAACTTTGCAGAATGTCGATGATACCCAAGTACAAGAGAAGGCGTTCACCCTTGGCGTTGCGAGCTGGGATTCCTCCAGGCCTGGATAAACATAAAAGTTATAAAACAGTTTAAAAATAGGTATTATACCTGGATTTTACTAATCAATATTCTCACTCAAAAAATTGTCTTGTCTTGAAGAGAGAATATTTCATTGTGGTAACGATAAGTTTCCATTTGAAATTTGGGATTCTTGTCAGTTTTCCCCCCTCTACAAACTGAGGATGAGCACTTGAAAATTTATACTTACGGAACGTCTCCCTGGTGATCGATAGGTTGGCTGTCAGCTTGAATACTTTCCATGGCAGTAGAATGAGCAACTAATTTATGTCGGTTAATAGATCTATTCCTCTGCAGTCCTTTATCGCTAGTTTGTTGCTCTGTATCAGAGTCCTGGAACCACGTCAAGAATAAACAAATAAATTTACTTCAAGGTTAGAGTGGTAGTAGAAAAACTGCGAAGGCAGATGTTAATAGGTTAACAAAGTTTACGTTTGTACAGGTTTTGAGATGATTATGCACAGCCAAATTAACACTATTGCGTCGTGTTAGACACGACGTGCAAAATAGAGTCCATGTTAAAAACAATAATTAGCCAACAGAGATGACAATAAAATGGATGAATTCCATTAGCTAGAGTGAGACAAATAACCCCCCCAAGAATGTTTCTATTATCACCTCAGTGGTTACAATGTTTCTGTATTTTAGATGAGGAACAGGAGAAGTGACCCACAATGTAATTCGAGATTTCTAATGCGAAAAAATAGATGAAAAACATCGATCTACATCACGGTTAAAACATGTAATGTGAGAATATAGGTATGCATAATCACAAACAGAGACGTAAGAACATCAAGTATACCATGAGTATGGTGGTAATTGTTCACTACATACAAGACACGCAACGGTCAGCATTCACGGCACATTCACACATTTCACTTTCAAAGACAATTTCATTCATGATGGAGTTGAAATGAGAATAAGTTCAATAGAAGAGAAAGATATAGATAAGGAAAGATGACAGCTTTTCAAATGAACATCATTGATATGCGGTGGGAGACATAAAATAAAGCATACAACTGAACAGCATATCATTCCAATAATTTTTTCTTGAAAGTTCAACACATCGATTTGTTCAACAACTACAAGAGAGCTACTACAGTAACCATTAAGAAGGAGGAAGAGTTATGGCTGTGTATCCCTTGGCTGACAGTTATTAGAGTACTTCTGAGGTTGACAGGAAGTTCATGACCCCAATGTCACATATCAATCCACGTCAATTCCCCAAACAATGAAAATTGTTTAGGCAGTACTTTGCTATGTTTTTGAAACCATAAAGGAATATTCTATACCAAATACGGAAGCAAACGGCTAGTAAGACTGAAAGCATACATTTATTAACGCAGTGAATGTCCAGCCCAAATACAAACAAAATTTGCTCATCTTAATATTTTCTGAGTAGAGTTAAAGGGTATTGGGGTGTATAAAACGGAGGGTCGTAGACCAACACCAATACAATTTGGACAAGGAGGGTAGAAGATTGACGGACACTTCTTACACAAATATATCCGTATAATGTAGCGAGAGAAATGAAATATGCTAGTAAAATGGTACGGTTTTCACCTTTCAGCTAGTTCTATGTTGATTTTACCAGAAAGGAGACAAATAATTTATAAAATGCGTTTGCAAGAGGGTGAGCCTCTCTGTAGATCTCCTGACCTCCTTGAGTTAGGGGCACGCCATTATGATAGCACATGTGAAATATGAAGAGAAGACAAAAATTAAGAATTACCAGCTGAAAAATGGAGGTAATAATGAAATGGAAGATGACCGCACACGAAGAAAAATAGAAAGTGTAATAAAAAAGTGTAAAATAAAAGGTGTGCTCAGTTTACAAGAGTGGAATGACACCTCAAGAGATCGCTGACTCGAAGTCATGTCCATTTAGTGAATTGACCGTGCACAAGACTAGGTACCAAATCAGTGAACACACAACCGACAGTTTGAAAGTAGATTTAACGCTTCCTAACTAATGCAGAGGTTTTAATGTTCAGTAGGCATAGCACAGAGAAAGTTCTTCGGGTATTCGTAAATGTAGAAGTAAACACAAAATTGCTGCTCAGAAACTAGGCAGCGTTGCCACCAATATGAAATGCGTCTTGTACAATAAATTGCTAGACACTTCGCCAAAACTTGAGAAATAACTTGGTAGCACCTCTGCAGTCCATCCAACTGCAGCCATTAGAAGATTGCAAGGTTCTTGGAAAGTAGAGAGGACATAGAAGTCACGAAGATATCATAGTCAGTCTAGCATTCATCCGAAATAATAGGTAATAATAGTATAAATACAAATATAGCCGTTCGACTCCCAGACAACAAAAAACATACCATAAACAATCTATACCAATGGTTGTAAACATGTAGGTACTTATGATGCCATATTTTTTGCCAAAATTCTAACATCCACAAGCATCTCCTACGACAGTATTGCCATTCCACACAGATCCTAAACCACATCCAATACTATCCAAACTCACAATGGAGAAATTCAAGTTGAAACGACGACTTGGGACGCTGCCTTCATCTGGGCATGCACAACAATGGGGAAGCACGCGGGTCAAACTACCTCGCCTCGAATCCGGTGGCTGTAAATTCAAAAATTACCAACATATCGTTCCAAATTCATTTACCGGAACGAGAGAACTTCACATTATTTATTGTTCAAACATCGATAGAAAAGTTTCAAGTACACGATGCAAATGACTCCACACAAATACTATTTTCATCGAGGGTGGATTCATTCACCTAGTAATCGCACTTAGCTTTTATTTTTCAATAATAATTCATCTTACGAGCACAAGCTATTTCGTAACAAAATAGTAGGTAACATTTGACATAAAATGCATGCTAATGAATGAAACCTTTCACATATGAGTAGAATAAATGATCTTTTGTTAGTGAAAAGATCCTAAGCAAAGAATACCTTGCCAGCTCTTGTTTCTCGCGACTCTTGATCCAAATTGTGGACACCTACTAGTAAACTGTAATCCATGATCTTGAAACTTTCAAGCACCTGAAAGTGACAAAATTAACGTTATCGTTAATGAAAATCCATAAACCAGTGAAAGTTATCATATATTTGCTCTCTAGAATGATCGTATCAGTAGGTAGTACTTTATAATACTCCAGACTTCAACGGATTAAACCGCCGAAACAAATGAATAGTGAGGAGGTGAATAGATGTACAGTAAGATTTGAGTTATCCCATGCAGGAGCTACCTAATTGTCCGACAACAATGCCTATATATATACAGGGTGATTCCCTCGCAGATGCAAAAAAAAAAAAAAAAATTTGGGTGAAACTACATCAAAAATGGAGTAAAATGCCGCCAACTGCATATTTTTATCTCAATCCGTTTTCGAGATATGATTTTTTAAAGGTTTTTTCAGGAAAACCGTGTTTTTTTCCTTTTAAACTCAAATTTCTCCACTTTACTTCATTTAATTTTGACTTTTGATCATATTTTTGGAATCAACATTAAATTTACTATAAGAATAGTGTACTTGGGTTCTTAAAAAGTACCATCCAAAGGCCCTCACATCAGCTCAAACATTGACGATTTTGAAAAAATAATATTTCTGAAAATCTTTAAAACTTTACTACTCTTTCAAAACGAATCCTGGAAACTGGCAAATCTCATGAAAACTGCTTCGTTTAATACTCTTTCCAACGTTATAATCAAGTTTACTTTTATTTTGTTATTTAGTGGAGAAAATTATGTTTTAATGTTAAAAAATGTGGGTTTTTCAATGAAATTGTTGGTTTTCTCGAAATATGACCCTCCATGAACCTACGAGTATGGGGTCGGTTTCTATGTATTTTTTCACGCTGTATCGAATGGTAACATTAGTAGATCTCTCCTACTCCGTTATAACCGAGTTTTACACTTAAAATCGCAAATGTTTAGTTTGTTTGTTACGATTAAATGTATGTGTGTTATGTGGTAAAACTAGTTAATTAAAGTGTAAAACTCGATTATAACGTAGTTGAGAGATCTGCAAGAGTTTCCATTCGATCCAGCGAGAAAAAATACATAGAAACCGACCCCATACTCGTTGGTTCATGGAGGGTCATCTTACGAGAAAACCAACAATTTCATTGAAAAACCCACATTTTTTAACATTAAAACATTATTTTCTCCCCTAAATAACAAAATAAAAGTAAAATTGATAATACCGTTGGAAAGCATATTAGATGAAGCAGTTTTCATGAGATTTGCCAGTTTCCAGGATTCTTTTTAAAAGAGTAGTAAAGTTTTAAAGATTTTCAGAAATATTATTTTTTTTCAAAATCGTCAATGTTTGAGCTGATGTGAGGGTCTTCGGATGGTACTTTTTAAGAACCCAAGTACACTATTCTTATAGGAAATTTAATGCTGATACCGAAAATGAGGTTGAAAGTTGAAACTAATAAGGCCGAGTGGAGAAACCGAGTTTAAAATGAAAAAACACGGTATTCCTGAAAAAACCTTTAAAAAATCATATCTCGAGTACGGATTGAGATAAAAATATGCGGTTGGCGGCATTTTACTCCATTTTTGATGTAGTTTCACCCAAATTTTTTTTTTGCATCTGCGAGGGAATCACCCTGTATAGTTTAAAAGAGAAAATTAGTTTGTTTGTTTGGTTGTCAAGTAGAAATGTCCAAACGGTTACCGGTTGCCATGCGGGCGGGCGCAAATTGACAAGCATGTTCCAGGGATGGTTTTGGACTATATTACAATACACTAGAATAACTCCTTCGGCTTTCCCTAAAGACATCGTCCAGGTAAACAACTTTGTAATTAAGGAAAACCCAAACATGCGCCGAATGTTTCACGTGGAGGGGGTGGGTTGTGGGTTCACGGATGAAGAACTTCCGATAACAAATTCAACAATACCAAAACGATTTCGATGGGTTTGGCCGAGCAGTTTTCATTCGTAAAGATAGATCTTCAGAATTTTATTAAATTATTCCAACCATTAAGTACAAAATTAACTGCAGCAATGTTGGTCGGGAAGAGTTTTAACTTACCTAAGGTTATATCGAGTAAGAAATGGGGACGCTAATTAGGTACAAGTTGAAGCTTGATTGCTGAAATATGAATTGGAGCCTTTTTAGGACTGGTGGGTAAAATGAAAAGTTGCTAAGCTACCTTGCAGGGCACAATAACTATAAATTGCCCGTAGCGAATAATGGGTACACGGCTAGTAACAAATACATAGGGAACCTTCTAGGAGCCAACCCACCTAATTCCTGGAATAGTTTGTGTCTAGGCCCATATTTTGTGGGAGTTCCAGAGCAGGGTTTTCAAGCCGAATTTTCTTTTAGCCTTTCGGGACTTTGGAAAGTACAAAGTAGGCATTTATTCAATTCATTTTCACAAAGCTGACTCATCAGACCAAAAACGCTTCTTGCCTCGACGCTCTGGATTGACTGATCAGATTGGAGCCTCCTACCCCAGGAAACAATTG
This sequence comes from Adelphocoris suturalis, assembly GCA_030762985.1. NCBI lineage: Eukaryota > Metazoa > Arthropoda > Insecta > Hemiptera > Miridae > Adelphocoris > Adelphocoris suturalis. The sequence goes on along the minus strand of CM061044.1, from coordinate 27,039,035 downwards.
GATTTAAAATACACGGTGAATCCGCAAACATCGATGTCAAATTAATGTCCATACCAATAGTGTATGCTGTTTTCACTCGGTAACCTTGTACCAGCTGTGCGAATATTAAAAAAAGGCACTTTGATAAATTGTGTAATGGCTGCAGAGTGATTATGCTAAAACTCTCGGCATTCCTTGACAAGCGAGGTCAGCACTGCATGACGCTTGGAAGATGACAATGGCTAAGTCGAAAGAAAAATCTCATTTATCACTCGTCTCCCATATTTGCTCACCAACGAATTTTTCAAGTAGGTTTTAATTTTTCTGTCGTCGAATCTTTAGACACGAGGCAAAAATGAAATTCATCAATAAGCTAATCGCTCAAGAGAATTAATGTAAGTACCCGACAGTCTCTTCTTATCGTATTAACGAGCGCTGTGTAGGTGTCCGCTTCCAGAAAAATTCCATCCGGATGATGCTCCATGAAGTCCAAATCCTTGTACGTTGGAGACTTTTTAGTTCTTTCCAATTTGTTTGCCTGAGGAGAAGAACAATCTTGATACATTCAGACAAATTAAAACATAAACGGATTGGAAGTAATCTAAAATAAAACCAAACAAACCAAGTCGTGTCAGCAGCATTTTCCTACGTTAGATAACTGATAGTAAGTAATGGAAGCTTTAGAAATAACATGAAGAACAAACCTAGACATCCAGAGGAAAATCAATATTTACACGTATCAACTAAATAATGTCTCACCTTTCGTTTATAAGTAGAACCTTTTAAATCGTATTTTTGATGCATAGGAACAATAGAAGGAAGCAAATTGTTCATAGCGGCAATCCTAATATTTTTATGGTTACACTGAAACAAAGTACATCAAGAATATCAAATTTATAGCATAAAGAGATGATTCTGAACTTGAACAAAATTCTTCGTAGGTTCTTTTCCCGAAATCCATTTGAATAAACCAACAATGAATAAACTGCAGTTTGGCGTTTACATGCTCATATAACAAAAAACTTACTTGATAACAATATAATCCGAAAAATTTGGGTAAAAGCGTTCTAGGGTTTTGGTTTAAATTCTGAAACAAATAAGAGGTCACAGGGATTAAAATGAAAACGTATTACTACAATACTAGCAAATAGTGGGAATATTGCTACGAACAATCATAATTACCATATAATATCCAGGAAGCAGTTTTTGCAAGAATTCGCCTTCTTTATGCTGAACCGTTTTAATAATAAATTCATCATCGGCAGTTAAATAAAATATAGAACCGGAGGCTCCTGGATTGGATAACTCTCTAAGAGACGCGCTACAAAACGAAATCTGAAATCATAAGAATGAGAAACGACGTGCAGAAATGTTGTAGATGAATTAAAAACATTTGTCAAGTAGAGTGGACAGTAGTTTAATGACCTATTGTAACAATGACGCGTAGAATTAGTTGAAGAACCAAAGTACGAGTCAAAATTATGGAATGCAAACTAGAAGAGCAATATAAGACATGCTAATATGCAAAATAGAGCTAAAGCAAACTGATTGCGCATGAATGATTGAGAAGATTGGCAAGAGATTTGGTCAAAATCGTTCCATTAGTCTCGGAGTTTCTCCTTTGTCAACCAATTTTAGTTATTACTCAACCAGTCGAGATTAAATCCACTGGTCGTCATCATGGAACATACTGAGTGTCCCATGGAAATTTTGCACCCCCTTCCCCTGAATACATCTTTAAAAATTGGGACCAACTCTATTCTTCATAATTTTTTACGTAGATCTCAGGAAAAATACTTTCGCGCGCGCCACTGGCGCGCACAAACTTCGTTTGTTCAAATGGGAACCCCCCATTTTTCATTGCAGATTTGAATTCTACGTGAAATTTCATGGAGAAATTACCCATTATTCAATTTTTCAAGTGCGCTTAAACGGGCACAATTCCACTCCATAAGTGCGCAAATTTCTCCCTAAAAGTGAAAAATTTGTGAAATACTGAGTTTTTGAAGATAATCAGTTGCCACAAGTAACAAACAATTTTGGGATATTTTTTCTTGCTGAACCTCGTAATGATGTTCACTTATTGATCTTTGCAACACCTACTTGGGAAAACACCGAAAAATCGACCAGAATCGCACTTATCTTACTCATTTTCACTCAGTATAAAACGTACTAAAATTTAGTTTTTTCGGTGTTTTCCCTAATCGGTGTTGCAAATATCAATAAATGAACATCATTACAAGGTACAGCACGAAAAAAATACCCATGCATTACATGTGGCAATTGAATATCTTTAAAATTTCACAATTTTAGTACTTTTAATTGCGCACTTTTGGAGCGGAATTACGTCCGTTTACGTACACTTAAAAAATCGAGTGATGGGTCATTTTTTCATGAAATTTCAAGTAGAATTCGAATCTACAGTAAAATATGAGGTTTCCAGCTTGACAAAACTAAGTTTATGTCATTTGCGCCACTTCTGGCGCAAGTGGCGCCCGTGAAAGTATTTTTCTTGAGATCTAGGTACGTAATAAATTATGAATAATGACGTTGGTCCTAATTTTATAGGTAACCAACTCCCCCCCGAGTTTGAACGAAATCAGAGTGATAGATCATCAGAAATCAAGGATTAGATTCTTCACATTTGCGCATGCGTAATCGCTACTATTGATCCGCGGGCAGTGGACGTTATAGAGAACCATCCAGAACCTAACCCGTACAATTCCTGAAAGTTTCATCAAAATCGGACTAAAACTGGAGTTTTAGGCGTGACAAGGATTTACCACAGACAGACACGAAACCAAAATTGATCAACAAGCTCTGAAACGCAAAAAGGAAGTGGAAATTTCGATTTTGGAAGACACGCATTTTTTCGACCTCGTGTGAACACAAAGCTTCCCTACCATCGGTAGTGAGGATAAAAAATCGAGAATTACAAACCTAAATATTAACACATTTCTATGAACGTGATGGTAAAATCTGTAAATAAAAGATGATTTTCTACGTGCTCAAATGTTAATAAAGTATGACCAAAACCCTCAAAAATAAGGTTAAAGTGACCAAAGTACAAAATTTTGTTTTTTATAAGGAGTATTATTTATCTAAAACTTGAAATTTATTACACTTTTATGTGTTAATAGTGCTCAAATTCAAGAAAAGCGTGTGATACCAAACATTAAAAAAAGGTTCCAGTATAATATGCATATATTTTTGCTCATCTTCTCATTCATTAGCTCAACATTTATATTTATTATTTTGACTAGTTTATTTTGTTTCGACTATTGTTATGAACTTATAAGTGATGGCATATAAAACTATCTATCTACGAGTACCTATAAATGTTCTGTTCAATTATTTCTCGAATTATTCCACGGGTTTTCAATATAAGCCAAGGCGCAACAATAAGAAAGACCTACGCCGGCTAATGTGAACGAACCATTGCGCAAGATTCAGAAAACTGAGCGTTGCATTTTTACAGCCCTCAAAAAGTCCCAAGTCAGCCGAATTATCAATAAACAGTGGGAAGCGGAGTGGTTGGTCTTTTACATTCAGTTCTCTCGGGTATCAGACTCGGCAACAGTGATGTGGAGCTAAAAAAGAACTTTATCATTGACTTATCTCACGCCCCGGGTAATATCCGTATTTCAAAGTTCTACGTCGGATTTTCCGTTAGTTACACTCCGACATGCGATGGTACCTAGCGGCAATAATTCTTACAGCCTTTTCTTGCAAAGCCCGCGTCTATACGCCATGCGACCTGGCTCGCACTTTCAAGTTTTACTATTCTTCGTACATACCGGATAAATACGTGCCGCTCGCCGTATGCATCGCAGGATACCACAATTACAGTAAGTCAAACGAACTCAGGCATCCCGACGGCCGCGTTTTCTACGGTTATTTCGGTCTGATCGCTGGACCCGAATGCCCGGAAGATATTCTTACGGACGATTCGTACTTTTCAGGCGACTGGAAATGTTTGAAATCTCAGGTAATTGACGTACCTGAGAAATTCAAACTGTACGAAAAACTGTGTGGCCCCAAATTGGCCAACACCATCACGTGTCGGTTTAATGAGTATTTCGAATTTGCAGAAGTATTGGACCCAATACATAAAGACATATTTGCATTGAGTTTCGGGGAAGAGAGGATAATTGATAGAATTTTGAATTCGTATAGTAGTTCTGATGACCATGATGTAACAACTGCAACTACAGAAGTTGAACATGAAGTACGTAACATGACTTCAACCCCTGGCGATGTAATCCGGAATACTCGTGGAATGGCACCTTATTCCCATAACTATAGAAATATCGAAACTCAGGAAACGTCCCATGAAAGAACGACTTCGATTCAAGGTGCTCAAGAATACACCGAAACTAAGAGGGCAACGGGGCAACAAATGGATGAAGTATTCTGCTTTACAGCACTCCAGGTCACGACTATTATTTGTACTACTCTACTCGCACAAACTCTTCTTATCACAGCGGTGATCTTCTTTTTGACGAAACTAAGAGACAAACATACAGAAACCCGTCAGTTTCCGGAGCTGAAATTCTTTTCGCCCCCTACAGCACCTTTAGCTGCTATGAATGACTTTCCATGCAAATCCTTTCCAGGAGGTCCTACGTGAAAAATATATCTGCTGCCTTTGTATGATTGTTACACTTTGTGAGTGTTAAACATGAATCGAAAATTAAGATTCCTTCTGTTTCAAATTGACTGCTCATTGTGAAACTATACATTACGTTAATTATACTTTGTGCTTTAGACCAAGTAAACAAAATTAAATCTACAACCATTGTTATCTAAAGGGTCTCCATGCAACGGAGGAAAACAAATAAAATACCACCATTTTGTAACAAGTATATTAATTTGAAAATAATTATTAAATCACAAAATTCTGGAATTTAGTTTGAATACCCCAAAGGGCATATTAATACAATTTCCATCATAGATATTCGAATCACAACTGTCTGAAACAATTACTGGATTTAAATATTTCTCATAAATATATTATTCCAGACTCCCTATTATTACATCAAGTGAAGGGGATAAGTTATGAGAGCAACACATTTATTGCAAATCATTTCAGCATATTCAGAAAAGAAAAGGACCCCACGCTTTAATATTATAAATTTTTTTTGACAAGAAGGTGGTGTTCAAGTTCAAAAAAGGAAGAAAAATCGTAAAAAAAATTAAATTTAATGAAAATTTGCTTACGAGGGGAGTATTTTTAAGTCGGTGGAAGGTACAGAACAATGCTAACATAATAGACGTTGCTTTCGTGGAAGGTTATGCAAAACCGTATTCTTCATCTTATATATCTAATCATCTAAATATCATATGTTTAGCTAGCTGTAAAGCCAAAATCTAAATTGCTGCCAGCTCATTTATTGTAGGTAACTATGAGATGTAACTACGGCTGAAATAATTGTCGATATTGCTGGTTGAACAACTCCATAAGGGGGATCAGAAGAACTGTTTTTGTGCCGAATATGGCCTCTCTTAGCTCAATGTGTTCATAAGTTAGAGAATATGTATATGTCGCAGCGCTATCGTGAAATCTGCCTTTTTGTAAAAAGCCTAGTATTTTTACAATATGCCTCTTTTTCGTAATAAAAACGTTGGAATGACAATCAGCCTGGTATTTTTAAGCTTTTTGTAAAGAAGCTGGGAGAGCTCAGCCTTTTTGCCAAAACTGACAAACTAAATTTGACAAAAAGACTGAGCTTAATCCGCCTTAGTTTGGTAGTCTGGATGCTCGCAAGCTCGCATCTCAAGAATAAATTACATCAAGTCAATCCCTTAATAAAAATTCAGATTAGTTGGACATCAGAATGATGTGCATAGTTTGTCATTCTAACGTTTTTTATTACGAAAAGGTGGCGTATTGTAAAAAGGCTAGGCTTTTTACAAAAATGCTGATTCCACAAAAAGGCTGCGACATCTATACGTAAACCACAAAAAATCTTGAAACCCTCGTGAAATTGTTGCGAAAATTTGCAGTCTCACATTTTTGAAACCATTGTCAGAAATGACCATTTTTGACACTCATTGTAATAGCTTCATTTTCTATAAAATTCATTTGCTAAAATGGGGAGGGATGATGTTAATGCAACGTGACTTGAGATTTTTTTCTCAATTCAATCACGAATGAATAGCACCTCAGCAATCAACTCCAAATGAGGCGCAGGGCACTGACCAAGCCACCGTTAGTTCATTCATTTCTAATACAATGAGGCGCAGCCAGCCGTGACATTAGAGTGGGAGCAAATTGCTCATGAAACAAAGAAGAGTGACCCTCGAAGAGGATGAAAACAGGATTTTTTCCCATGGACCGGGGAGAAACTTGGGGCCAAATGATCTTTTTTCGTGTTATTTCTCGCCCACATTTAGTTTGATGGGACCTTTACCGCCCTGTCTCCTATTAATGAAGTTGGTAAATTGTTTAGTGCTGTTGACCTGTATTAAAGATACACTGATTCGGAAGGGTCTTCTAGATTTGAGAACTATCTTGTGGTAAACAGTTGCTAAAAATGAAGTGAAGAATAACTTTGCACAGCGGGTAAATTTCTCCTACTTGACAGTGCACCGGGTCAAAACGATTTTAGAACAGGATGATTGAACAACCTAAGCATAGATATTGTAAACAAATTGTGCAAAATGTTCCCGAGCGTAAAACTATACGTTTGTGTACTGACATTTTTCTCAGTTTTCTAAACTGATCACAAGATTGATGCTACATTAATGCAAGATTAATGGAAATAAAACTTATTTCAGTGTATTCCAAATACATAATACCTAGGTACCTAAGATTTAACAAGCGAAACTGATAAAACACTTCAGGGATGTAACATATTGATATGTCACGTCTTGAAATGTCTTGTGTTCATCGGTAAAACCCGAAGAATGGCTATATCGATCGCCATTTTGGGCTTCTACCAGTTATTTATGTAAATTGCGAGCTTTGTTCACCGGTAAATACAAGTGTTTTCGGATACTGTCACAATTTTTCAATGCACTCGCAACATTTGAATGTTACGAGAGAATACATGCAGTAGGAATTCATGTAATTTGAGGATATACTTACAAGAAAATCGTCGGGTTGGATACCGAATAAATCTCTAAAGTATCTAAAAGCTATCGGGGCGTAAGTCTTAAAAGTGAACTCGGAGTAGTGATGAGCGGGGGTTTGGCTGCTTCCGTCAGCAGCGAACACAGTTGTTTCAACGGTCATGAAATCCTGCATCAGCAAGTCTCTCTCAGGTTTCGAGGCGAGGCCCCCAACCGCGTGCTGAATCCCCAGTTGGATCGATCCCATGATCTGAGATGTTTGGATCTGGAAAGAGAAGACATCACAACGATTAGTCAAGAGTATTAACGAGATGTCGGGAATGTATGTAATGTAAAGGTTCATAGCATACCAAATTGCATTATTAAAGGTAGAAAGAACAGAACAAAGAAAACACCACATGAAAACAGAATACAAAGAATACTATTTCTTCTCCTTATAAACGGAATTTAGCAAACGTTATTTTCAACAACCAAAACATTTTTTACGAAAGTGGTGACTATCCAACCAAGTTGACAGGGATTTAACTGGCCTTGCTTCACACTCAGTAGTAATCAATTTCCAATTATGTATTACACTAAAGATATATTTGGTTAATAGGAGCCGTTTGAAACATGTATAACTAATTATATATTATTTTGCCATCTATTTCTAGAAGCCGATGGGGTGAATGTCCCGAACGGTTTTTTTAAATTAGGTAATCCAGGACCTGCCTACCTTATTTGAAATGAACATGGATGCGAGATATGACTTGTCAACGCTTTTGCACGGTGTAAATACGGTACACAACAGGACATTAAAATCAACTCGTACGAATATTTAGAATAGTCGTGCTATGAGGTCTGAAGGGAGGTATGAGTAGAACTGCTGCCAGATTCCAAGCTATCAAATGTGTTTTTCAAAATGGAAAACAACTTCATCTTTATCTTTTAACTAAGGACGTACCAACGTTGTTCGGGGCTCATTATCTATATCTTACCAACTATTCTACCAGACAGCGCGTAAGTATGACGACCTTACAAATCCCAAAAGAAAGGTATTCTAGGTGCAGATTAGATCTAGCGCTGTAGATAAGGTACCTAACAATGTAGGTCCGACATGAGTGTAGATAAAGTTGTTTTCAATTTTGAAGAGCGAAGTTGGTAGCTTAGATTCGACAATGGCAGTAGTTGAACTTCGAACGTACAACGTAGTAGATACCGTTTATAGTGGCTAACTTTTTCCATTCAGCTTTAGAACTTTCTCACGAAAATTTAGACCTTTTCCAGTAAGGTTGAGACTTCTTTCAATTTAGGTTTAAACTTTTTCCACTTGGATTTAGACCTTTTCCATTCTAAACTCAACTTGAAAAGGTATAAATCTATTCGGAAATGCTATATGTGATAGCCAACGAAATGAAACTCAAATAACTGCACTTGAGAATAATAATTTGACTCAAGACAGAACCGTGAAGTTTTTAGTAACACAGGAACACCCTCCTGCCAGTCTACCGTCTGAGACTACGGGGTCCACAATGGGCAATTTCACCTTTATTCCATCACCTAAAAGTTCATGAAGATTGCTTTCCAAAAAGGTACAATATGGAGGGTATTGAACGACTAGAAAGGTGCGGGAACAGCGGTGTAAAGGAAGCTGAATGACCTCACTCATTTTCGCGTCCGTCTGGGGTGGGACATCAACGCTTTTTTTTTTTTTTTTTTTTTTTACGACATATTAGTCTCGTTCTATTGGCTTTTCGCCTAAACCATTTGGTGTTTTGAATCGGAAATTTTTTATAGAGGGCTTCAAGTGCGAAGAATTAGATAATTAAAACAAAAATGAGAAATTCTAACCCCCGAAAGTTGTTCATTATCCTTTATTATTATTACCTATTGGTACTACGGGTATTCCCCAATTATTGTTAAAAATAATTATTCATGGCACGAAGAAAACCTTGAAAACCCGCTAAGAAAACCTTTGAATTTATATTCCTTTACGGTTTGTGGGGCGTAAACTGTAATTATTTTCCACCTCGGCTATGGTAAAGACATAGAAATGTCAATAATTTGTTTATCAACAACGAACTTCAACACTAAAAAATGTATGTACAAAATTATGCAAAAATTGATAAAAACTAAAAAAAAAAAAATTTTCTTTGAATCGCAGATATAAATTAAAACGACTTTTTATTTCCTTTTTTCCGTAAAATTGGTAATTAACAGTTTCTTTGCACACAAGTTCTTAAATTTCAAAACAATGTAACATAATAATAATCGATAATTTACGAAAAGTCGCTCATACGATCGTATGCATGACTGAAACTTTTTTGGATATAATTCCGTTTGTCAGAGTCCCTGTTCTTCATCTCATTTGATTTAAAAAAATAATTTATAAGTAGGCCGTTTCTGCCGTTGCATTGTAGGTATATTGAAACACAATGGAAGGTCTCATAGGATGAAGTTGTGATAAAGAGTGTAGAGCATCTGAAGCGAGACGGCGAGGTCTAGCAAATTGAGTTTTCCAAGACTTTTGCAACTAGTTATTGCGGGAAGGAAAATGGTGGCGTGATTTCCCCGACAAGGTACTACGGGTATAATAGAGGGGAAATGGTATGGGGTGTCTAGACGACGCCAATTTTTTCCGTAGCTCACGAGAGCTCAGCGGGCGAACTGCCCGACTCCGGCCATACGCTTTATTATCAGACTTCAAATGAGAGTCATATTGTAACTTACGACCTCAAGGGGCAGTTATTTTCCCTGAGAGAATTTGAATAAATGTAGGTTACGTATTGAATTTTGATTTGGGATAAAATACAAAATCACCCAGCATTAAACCGCGATTTGACTGTAGGGGAACGATGAATTGAATTGAAATACGTTCGTCTAGTGTATTTTGGGTGAGTATTTTTATTAGGCTAGGGATCACAGTTCATTAAAATGTATACAAGCATATAAATATGTAAAGAGCGTAGATTTATCATCTGGGACCTCTATCAGCACAATACCTGAAAATCTAATCAAAACCAGATCAAAAGTTCCCGTCATGCATCACGATCGTATGAGCGAATTTTCGTATTTTACCATATTATAATTATTATGTTACATTGTCTTGAAATTTGAGCGCTTTGAGTGCAGAATAATTGTTACTACTTATAAAAACCACTTGTCAAAAACTTACTAAATTTATACTTCGGCGTTCTGCCTCTACTACATTATATATATTAGGATTCGTTTCAGAATGCCAAAAAACAAATTTTAATGAAGGAAATTAATAAAATTCTTAATTTAAAAATTTTGATGCGATTGCGATTGCTTCAATTTTTACAAAACTTGGCTAAAACGAGTCTAAACAGCTGAGTGGGTTCTGGGGCTTATTTTGTGCCTATTCAATCTGAGATGTTGAACTTGGGAATGGGGCTTCTCTAGGTGTAATAGAGTATATGTAATTGCGACATGAGGAACCACTCTTCATCAGCAGAGTAAGCTGTTTACCTTATTTTGTTTTTATTCAACTTGACACGATGAACTTCTGAACAGGGAGTCTGCGGTGCGGTAGAGCATAACTCCAACTCGGGGTACCACCCAAATTAGTTGAGTAGTATAGTGAATATATATATATATATATATATATATATATATATATATATATATATATATATATATATATATATATATATATATATATATATAAACTCAGATACCAATCAGGAACAAATCTCCAAGGAGGATGGTTTTCAATTGATTCTCTCATCACAAAATTAGAGATAAGAAAATGAATGTTTTGCCATGATGATATTATTTCACTCCCAGTAATTCATCTTCCACTCCCGAAATGCCTATCGTAATATATTTTGCGAAGGCGGAATGCCCTAGAGCAAATGGTTAATGGAGGCGAATAGTCGAAAAACGTATCACAGCCTCTCATACAGATTGCGTTACAAGTTGGAAAACAATCTTATCAAAGTCGGCTCGGCCGATTTGGCGAATCGATTCCTCATCAGCTTTTCCGCTCCGAAGTCTCCAACTCGACATGAGAAAGGGGAGAAAAAAACTTCGCCCTTTTCAAGAAGAAGTTCATGAGAAGTTGGAGCCGCCCACGAAGCAACTTCTGACAGAGATCAGAAAACAATACCACCTACACACCACTCCTTTAAGGTGATCGCGTTGTAAATAATAATCAAATGTCCTGTATCACAAATGTTGGAGAGCTTTCATGATCCCAAGAATACAGTATTAAATTTCAGAATGAAATTATTTACGATGAAGGACTCAAGTTTCTCTTCACAGCAAGTGAAGGACGATATCACTTCCAGGAGGTGAAAATAAAATCTCTCTTGCCTGTATGTACTAACCCTAGTAACGGGAAAAACTGTACCAAATATCAGTCCGATTGTGATGTGATATTCAGGGAGGGAATGTACGGATGAGCCCTAGATGCTCTCATAGGAATTTTACCGCTGTCAGATAAATAGTAGTATCTACTCATGAAGGGACGAGTAAGATCCTTGTTCATGACTGCTACAGTTTCATCCTATTGCGATGAAATTTTCAGGGATTGCGTAGGTTGTTCTTTATATGGTTCTCTATGAATTTCATATCTGCCGGATCAATACAATAAGCCCTTTGCGTATGCTCAAACTCCTTGAACAATCGTAACTGCGACAGTTTTCATTCAGTTACACTGAAATGATGAGTGAGGCCAAGATAATCTGGAAGCTGAATTCCATTGCAGCCGGAGTAAAGGCAGCATCTGTACAAGCATATACGTTGTGTACTATTATCCACAAAAGTTTGCTGTGCCCAATCTATGTACTTATATAGTAGTTTTACCAAATAAACCCGACTAGGGACTGAGGAGAAAGCTAGTAACAGAGAGGGGTACGGGTCTACACGAAATGGTAGCCCGATAAACTGGAAGTGACCAAATGAATATCCTAGCTTTCAGCCTCAGAGCTGATTCTGTTCATAGCCATCTCAAACCAACAACTTACCTTCTCCTTTCAAACCTCACTGCACCAGTTCATATTTAATCTCCATCTCCTTGGTTTTATACATCCAATATGTTTCCTCTCTTGAGATAATAATTTCTTTTCAGCTCAATTCATTATTCAACTTCAGAAGGGTCCTTGCGGTCTGGCGATTAGTGAGAGCTGTGGGCTTTCGTGGTCCAGCAATAGGTTTAGTGCAGACCGTGAATTTGTACTACCGTCTGGCATTTAGAGTTACGATTAAATAATGTCCAGCAACTAGGCAGGCGGCCATGGTACTTGTAGAACCTACAGTTGGCGTCCATCTACAGTTTTATTAGTTCAGAAAACACACCCACACTCAACGTCATCCATTGGAGTCAATTATGAAGTTCATTTTTATCATTACACTCAGTCACAACAATGTTGATCTCCATTTAGATGATACGAAATATTCATGTTAAAAAAAGAGAAAACTTTATGTACGAGTATATAATGTTTATTCGAAAAATCAATTATTTCCATCCATCAATCCCATCACAACCCAAGGGAAGAGAGATACCGCAATATGTTTTGACACTGCGTCAATTGAATTGATCATTTTTATGACAACAATAGTATAGTATGCGCACAGCTCATACATGAATAAAAAATTTCATGTTCCTTCAAACAACTAAACAGAAATAGCGTAGAAATATTCAGTAAAAATTGTGTTTGAAACCACGATGTACGAACTACCAGAAACTATAAAAATATGAAACTCTAATAATTACGGCCATGTAACTTGAAGGAGTTTCAAAATTTTGGTACTCCATGTTCTGTTTACTATCTCTATTTGACCGATTTACTGAAAAACTCTACAGGGTATATTACGTGGAATGAAGTAATGATTCTATTACGAGTGGGATAATTAGATTGAGCCGATTTACGACTGATAATTATTAGTCCCTCATCATTTCGGTCGTTGCTCAGCTCGTTAGAACTATCCATTAGAGAGAAAACTGCTGTGTCGCAACTTTTTTCTTTTCATTTGGACATCACATCGCTCTGAAAGATGCTGGGTTATGCGGCTGAAGGCAGCGCAAGAACGTTGAATAACTGGCCACTCGGCACATCCGATGAGAGGTTAACCAACTTTTGTTAATTCGCTTGGTCAACAAGCTCGGGTTGGCAAACGTAAAGTTATTTTCTCGGGAGATTTCAACTTTTCTAAAACGAATATTCTGACGGATCACTATCGCTTAGCATAGTAGTTAACAGTAGTATAACAAAATTCGCGTCAATACTGTTTGAATGGAATAGAACTCAAACTATACAACCAACCCCTTGGACCCTTCACAAAAATTATCGAGAATCACAAGACACATAGATGCAACACAGTTATATAGAGCGAACACACTTTTGCGATCTTCCACGGGTAACACACAAAGTGAATCACCCAACCTCAACTCGCACACGCCAGTCCCAGCGAATGTCTGTCAAATCGGATGAACATTTTGATTGTGTGTTAAGAAGATGTTTGGGACACACATCCAAGTACAAATTATGATAGCACATTTTAAAAAATTTATTCAATGTAGGAATTGTGCTCGAAAATTTCTGTCCAACGAACGAACTCATTCATCCTTTTGGAATGCATGATATTTTGGCGAAAGAATGAAAAGAAACCAAATCCAGAAATGAAACGAAATTGGTTCAAAACTCTAGCAGGCGAAAATAATTAAACTGCAAATTTGGTTTTTGAAAGGGTAGTGAAGGGGGAAAAAATACCTAGCGCCAATAGAAATAGTAAATTATTATAATTGATCCCCCAAATTAATATAATGATTCAATCAAATTTTTCAAGAAAGCACTAATAATTTTCACCTCACCGTAGTAGAGGATATCAGGATTGATGCCGAAAGCATTCCTCATATTTGAAATGAGGATTATTCTGAAAATCATTGAGTTCGCTAAAGCATATCCCATGTTATCAATAAAATAGTCGGAAAAAGGCGGAGGGAGAAAATGGAAGAGGGAGGGGGTACCTAAAACGCGTCAATCTTATGGCAAAAAACTGCTTCTGAAAAATATCCTGTCATACAAACAAATGTATGTAGTTTTGTTTTCTCTATTTAGCGCATCGTAATGGAATTTAAGCTTTTTTAGTAGGAAAAAAAATGCTAACAATAACTTAATGCTTTAGTTAACAGTTGATAAACATTTTCTAATAATATTCCGCTATAAAATTATTTATGGTGGTTTTTATGAAATTTCTTGAAATTTGAGCAACTTATTGCCCAAATAATATTAATAAAGCATTATATATATATATATATATATATATATATATATATATATATATATTCAGGAATCGATTCAGAATTCCTCAAACAGATTTAATTTCCATAATAAACATTTAGGAAAATTTTAATTTAAACCATTTTTGAGCCACTGTAATAGATTTATTTCCTTCAAATGCATTAGGCGACCAACTTAGACCATTACGCGCCCTGAAACGTTAACTACCAAATTTTGAGGGGAGTTTAACGTGTTTAACACGGATTTGTGGACGATTTCAAAGGCTTTCCATTGAAGATAAAAACCGAAAATCATTAAAGTTTATTCAAAGTTTAACTATATTTCCAAAATGTGACACAACACTAATTTTTTGATAGCATAAAACGGATACGGACATTTCATTACGCAGGGGCTAAGCTGCTTATTTCAGTAAAATGATGTAATACACAATCAATTAAATCAAATGGTAGAAACCATACCATGGAAAAGAATTTTCACTACAAATGATATCCCGTTACTGACCTCACTCTCGCTCTACGCACGGGATTGAGGACTTTCTTGAAAAAGTGTGTTAATTGGTGAGGACAAGAATTAATTGATAATCACAGTAACTCATCAGGCATTTTACTATAAATTTGTTCATCGATAATGATACTTCAACTATTTCAAACCCCACAACAACGATGTAAGAAAAGCCTGGATAATCAATTCCCCCTTGAGTGGAGAATCCGATGAGTGCAAAAGTTCTATTAGACGGTGTTGGGGGGGTAACCGCCTTTAATAAGGTCATGATGCGGAAGAGAGATATAAGAGATCGAATTGAACAAACGTATGGAGTACATCCCGACAAAGAAAGGTCATCTCTTGGGCGATGACTCGTTCAAGTTCATGTTCACGGTCAATAAGGCTGAATGGACTGGTAGATTAATGCACGGATCGACAATGATATAATCTACAATAGCACAGAATGACTTCATTAAAAATGGACTAATAGCTCAACCTAATCTACATCATCTCGATAATCCTGATCAACATCATTACATTAATATGCGGGCATGTGAACTATAATGAATCAAACATTCGAATCAGGTGTTGTGTTACATGAGATTACTAGCTGTGCCTTGTCGCTCTTCCGTCCTATGTGTAGATCACAGCGTACCACCACAGGAATACATATAAATACATATATTCTTTTAAACAATATTGTATCAGTACTGCCACGGAAATAGTACCTAAAATTATACTCTAGATCCCCTCACTCATTCCAAGAGGCCCAGATGCTTTAAGCATTTAGAGCCTTACAGTGACTCCTCACATTACAAATTAGACTCTACCACACCTAGAGAGGCCCCATTCCAAAGTCACTGCGGATGCACAGACACTTTGCTACTGGGAGATTGAATAAGAGTTAAACGCGTAAAAAATAAATTCTGTCGTTAATATCTTTGATGATTACAATGGCCAACAATAATATAAATTGGTGTCATAGAGTTTAGATCTGCTGCCTCATAATTTTGATATGCTGAATTCAGAATTGAAGCCCTATCAGACGTTTAAAAGCTACCAATTCAGGGAAATTTACACTTCTAGTTATTAACCATTTTATTATGAGTTTTTAATAAATAATTGTTGATGTGCGGTATTAACCAATACTCATTTGTTTGCTACTTGTGAAACACCACATCAAAAGAGAGTCTATACATTTTCACAATAACATACACACACATACGTTTTTTCTTCATTTTTATTCATTTATTTTGTATTTATTTATCAATTTTATTTTTATTTATTTATTTTGTATTAATTTATCAATTTTATTTTTATTTATTTATTTATTTGTTATAATCATTAAATCAAAACGGAAAGAAACTGAATGAAAAAGTAGGGAGAACGCTTAGGTTTACCCGACACCGGCCTTAGGGATGAAGGAAGTTACAGAAGTAGGAGGGAGAGAGGGATGGAAGGAAGTGCCCCTATAAAATGACCATCAGTTGAGATAAGAGCCCCTAAGGACGTGCGTGGTGGTACCACGGATCAATTCTGCCGAGATACCCAACTCGAATAACTCCATAAAACTTTCCCGCATCACTCCTCACGAACACGACACGGTCGCGGCCATGACCTTGATTAGTCATCAATTTCTTTAGCTCAGAAATAAACATGCACACACGCGCGCAAACTTAAACGCACGCTCGCACACACACGCACAAATCGGAATCACGTCAAAAACACGTAAAAGGTTATTTATTTCGCCGCACTATTTTATATATATATATATATATATATTCCCCCCCATGCCGCAATTAGAATCAATCTATGGTATTATTAACTTACCATGAATTACTTATAACCAAGTCGGGTAAATTAGGTTGGTTATTGACTTACTACAAACCTATAACGAATTAGTAGGTAAGAATCTTGACAGAGAGTGTTGTTTTGAATATATTAATTATATTAAGAATACATCGTAGAAAACGATGCCGTGGTATTTTTTTTGCGACCGTCTCGATGAACCGTCAGAATCAAACAAGATAGAAAAGAAAAAGAAACCCTGATTGGATATCTATGAAACTTCGTCACAATCATCAAATGAGACTTAAATCAGTTTGTAACAAAGAACCTACTATTCTCAATAACACTCCGATAATCGATTCAAATTATGCAAATGCGAATTCATTACCGATGTTTATATTACCTATGATGGAGCAATCCTACAAATGACTGTAGTTTGCATATGTATGTGATCGGCGATTTCGTAAGGTCTATAGAAAGTTTCGGATTTCTGAATCTCAGTATGATTGATTATAAACAGACATCTAACCTAATTTTATGTTTTACATTTTTTTATTTTAATTTTATCATTATTTATTTATTTAGTTATTAACCAGCACTTCAACTAGAAGAGTCATTAGCAGCATTGAACTTGGTGTCGAAAAGGACACTGTTCTAAGGAATCTTATCCTACCGACATTAAACGGATCACCATCATGGACTCCACTGACGAGTCGAAGGGGAACCCCCCTCCCGCCCCCAAAAATTACAACTAAGAATAGTGACTATATGATATTTTAATTATCATCAATAAGTGAATCAAGCGTATAACAAAATGTATGTTACTACGTACAACAGCAAAGTGAAATAAAATTATGACTAGGAGCATATATGTATATATATAATAGTTCGTAGTAGACTAACAAGGTCTGGGTATTTTAGACCAGATAGAATGACACAACCCATTGAGGGGCCTATGCTATGGATTTGGAGATTCTTAAGATCCGGGCAGTCCTCCAGGAACTGGCGGATGGAAAGATCACCACCCCACACCCACATAAATCACGAGCTTCTCAATCAATGTGTTTCTGTTAGTTTGCAACTTATTTTGAAACGCTGAACAGTGTGAATAATAAACTTATAGCTTTATGCAAGAGGGAATAGCATCCGGACTTATAACACAGATTTAACAATCAATGATTGTTATTATTAGGCCATCAACTGAAAACCAACCTCCTGAGGCAATAATTTCATTGCCCATCTTTCAGGGAGAATCTTGCGCACTTTGCCTACTAACACGAGCATCCTTTTTTTGAACTTGGACAATCCATTCTTGAAGGACAATGTCATCGACATCTCAGCCTTATCCATACCCATATCTAAACAGCCCCGTTTAGGTTCGAACACTTCACACTGATCGAACGTCCGACACGACAACTGATAACATACTGAAGATATAAGAATACGAACGAGAATGAGCCTGAGTTTCATTATTCAAGTGTGGACTCGGGGAATTTAGTTTCTCAAGATACTGTGTGATCTTTCATCCCGAATTGTTTCCTGTTGTATACACAGAAGAACGGAACTACTATTTTCGCACCCTCCATTAAAAGTAAGCGAACAAGAGCTGTTACAAAATATAACATTGAGCGGACGTTTCAATATAACGACTCACCTCTAAGATCCAAACGTAAGGAAGCCCTATGTCATTCATGCTATCCCAGAAACGGAGTAACTTTGAAGATTGAGCATCCATATTAATGAACATCACAATAGAAACTTAATTCCACTAAATAATATTACAGAGGAACATCACTCACGATCGCAAACACGAGAACTGATTATCTAGTAAGGATGTTTCCTACCTAAACAAATTAGCGATACCCAGTAAACACGCCCGTGACCCTTGAGAGATTAGTTTCCAACTAAACCCAATCAAAGATTAGCATATTGAGAGGTCGTACGTGAAACTAATTACGATTTTATACATACTCAATTCTACAGCTTATCAGAAAACATACGCAATAGTACTGATTTGAGATTCGAACGAGCCCAATCGAGCTAGTATGGCGTTTTTCCAGTGTACGAGGTGGTAGGTACCTGCACAAAGATGTCACAAGCGGCATCTAGTGGATCCAAGAGATCAGGGAAACATTGGCGATTTGCATCAAACTCGTATTGTAAACTGATGTTGATTCTTGTCTAAGAATACAGACTATAATCTCAATTTAGAACTATAAGTATGTTTCTGATTATTTTCGCCAATAGAGATGACCCTGAGGGAGACCAAGACGCTCTAAAACTTGCAGGGAAACTGGTTCTAGGTGTACACAATTATTTTTTGGTCTCTTCTTTTAGGAAATTTTGAGCGGATTTCGAATATACCCTATGCATACCTATAAAATCTTCTTCGACCGAGGAAAATGAGTGATCCTGGCATAAAGAGCAGGCATAAGTTGCCCAACTATCGGTGGTAAATAGGATGAGAATTTGTGATTCAGATTTTTTTAAAAAAAAAAAAAAAAAACGGATCATGTTTCATGTCTACAAAATCCCAGCTTCATAGGTTGAATAGCAAAGAAATTCGCTCCATAGCTCATTCAGACGATAATAGAAAATTATTTCAAATTAGGTAATTATTTGATAGTCTCCCCTCCACATGTTATTAACTATCATGACAAAGTGAGCACAGAAATTACCTCACACACTGATCTGGAAAGAACCGATAATTTCATTCGCCTCTTGATGTCCGAGAGAGGCTCGCTTTCAAATTTCAACATCCTACAGTGAAATAGAGAGATTTTAGCTCAGTCAGCAGATCAGAAAAGAGCCTATCATTTCATTCGTCTCTAGATGTCCCAGAGAGGCTCCATGTCGATTTCCAACATCCTACAATGGAAAAGAGAGATTTTAACGCACTTAGCTGATCAGGAAAGGGCCTATTAATTCAATAATCTCTTTTGGTGTCTCAGAGAGGCCTCCTGTCAAATTTCAACATCCTTCAGTGAAAAGGAGAGAATTCGCCACACCCAAATTTACCTCCGGCCAAACGGTTATTATTTGATAGTCTCTCCCCCACATGTTGTCAACTAGCCACATGGTACTACATTGACTACGTTTGCTCGTCTCGCGATCCTGTAAGCATTCAAGTCACGGGCCATCCTAAGACATGAAGGTAACGTGCCAATACTGATTTATTTATTGGAGGTACTTATTTAATTTCCACATATTATGATATATGATTTTGGGCTATTTTTTCAGGCAGGATAATAGCATATTGATATCAGTAAAATGAATCAAAAAATATGTTACTCTGATAGTTTTTTCTGTGTTTTTGAAAGTTGTATTGCGAATATCAATAAAATTACTACACTAAATGATTCAACATGAAAAAATACCACAAAATTTGGCAATTAAATATCTCCAAAACCTAACTATTTTGCATTTTGCTCACAATTTGAGCGTACCTAATAGTGCACGTTTTTGCACACTCAAAAATAAGAACGATTAGTATTTTTCCATAAAATTTTACGTAGTTACTCTGAATCAGCTACTTGAAAAAAAAAATTGGTTGAAACTGAAAAACTATTTGAAACAGCAATGTTAGTACGTTACGCAGCACGATTTGCGCAAGCGTATGTGCGCAAGTAATTCTGAAGGTTTTTACAAACGATTTACAAATGAAATTCGATTATTAAATTTGGGCAGTAGAAAGCAGAGATAATGATTATTCAAGATTGAGGGGCGGAACACAGATTCCGGAAGGTACATATCGCACCGTGGAAGTGATACTGGTATAAGTCCAAAAATGGCAGTTTTGAGTTATATATGTGTACATTTTGACGAGCTCTACATGGGGCTAGTATTGGTTTAATCATAGGTCAAAAAGTGACCGGTAGAGAGCAGGATAAACCAGTATGATTCTGGTCCAAGTCTTCATCTAGCTTCGGGCAAAGGTCGGTCTATGTCAGTCATGTCGGTGTTATAGTGGTTCATCCCGACATTCCCGACATGAATCCCTATCGATGCGACAAACCAGGTATTTTTATCCTTTATTTTTTACAGCAATACTGGTCTATTTCAAGAAGTACCGCTATTGTACTTATCAAGTACTTATCAAGTAATATCAAGTTTCTTCGTGTTTTTTACAGTAGCACCGGTAATATTTTGCAATGCACCACTATTCGCCCAAAAGATTAGCAGTCGAACTGAGGCAACCTGATGATTAACTCGCGATGTACCAATATTGTACGAAGAAAAAAACCAAGGTTTGTTGTGTTTTACCGTGTTAGTGGTACATATCTCAGATGTTCCAGTACTCACCTAGAAATATGCTCAATTATTGGACTTTTTTACTAGTCTAACTACTGCCCAAAATGCTGATAAAACTGGGAAAAAAAGAAAGGAGATTGATCCTGACGATTGTGATGATTTAGACTAACTTTTATTTGATTCTGATTTGATTTGATCCTGAAGACTGTGATGGTTTAGACTAACTTTTAAATAAGAGGTTTCCATCAGTCAGCCTTCCTAGTTCAAACTACGTACAGTCAGTATTTACTGATGATGGATCCAATATTACTGTCAACATTATGTAGGTATTTTCTTTTTCACGTTAATTTCGATATTTTACAAAACTTCGAAACCTCTTGTCGGACCCGAAAGCCATTCAGGGCCTACATTACTTTCAATTCAGTTGTTTAGAATTTAATGATAATTAAAACTGTTTTATAGCAGGTTTTATAGATTTTAGTTTTGTGAATGGAATTTTCAGTTGGTTAGCCATGTTCATATCTCAACTCTTCAAGAAGACTGAGAATAACATAACGCTTGACCAGTATTACGAATACCGTCCTTTTCTCAAAAATAAAGTCGTTTCGTTCAAGTACGTTCTGATATTGAAAAAATTATTATTATTATTATTATTATTTTTTTTTTTTTTTTTTTTTAACATCAAAATAAAGTTCATTTTTTACAAAGTTTCATTTCTGCACTACATTTTTAGTCATTCTCATCATGGTGAAAAATTTCGAACTGCTTATTAAGGTGAAAACATGGGAGAGTGGTGTTACCGCTCGCCTAATGGAACAAGTGCTTTTATGTGTCAATTTTTTCGGGATGGTAGTGGTACATCATAAGATTTTTATAATTATAATTATGTTTATCAAAAACAGAAAGGTGGAGGAGCTAATTCGAAGTAGGGCAGTATAGGTAGATGGTATATGCATGACACAGACTTAAAGAACGGAGAAAATATGAATGGTGTGTCTGTAGTAAGTACGCCAACAAAGTCATAAAAAATCTTTAAATGCTATTTCCCAAAATTCATGTTTTTGGACATATACCAGTATCACTCCCAAGGTGCGATATATGTACCTGTTTCCGCTGGGTCTTCTGCTGGTTTAGATACACTTCGAAAATGACCCTGACACATCAAAACGAAGAAAATTGAACAACGAACCTCACAGAATGTGTCGAAAACGGGTATCAGGGTCACAAAGGGAATAGCAAGGGGATATTGAAGAGGGCTCCGTGAGTAAACAAGGGACAAGGTCAATAAGATGAGGTGAAAAACAAAATTCGCTATCAACCGACTTTTTTCTGAAGTTGTTCGAGAAAATACGGGAGTGAAAATTGGTCATGCGGGCATCGTAGGAGTTGAAATTATCACCATATCGATCACCGAAGCATTCAAGAGAGAAAAGTAGGTACATGAATTTGTTATATGCGCGGTATTTTAACGAGGTAGGTAATCGGGAATCCACTACCCACGGAATTATCAAGTTGTCGAGATAAAACACATAATGGAGTCGTTTAGTTCCGTTTGAAGAGAAAGAATGCAATTATGTTGAGGAATCCTATCTCTTCATTTGAACGCTAACAGATACGTGATTGACATGTACGCGAATTTCGCTACCAGCCACAAAAAATAATAATTAAGTAGTAGGTATGTCATCTTTCCACAAAACATAAAAGTTATACATTTATTCCTAGAATTTTCCAAATTTCAAATTCGAAATTAAAGAGTGCCATAGCAATGAGCTCGGAATCTCAACAAACCCTATAGATATTTCTCTTAAATCTGCTCTTCCCAAGGGTAACCTTGACCTTTTATTAGACATATTAACTCGTAGCTAAGTTGAAAATGTGGTCCAAAACCCATGATCATCTTCGCCCACCTCTGGCTACTTAACTAAAAATTAGGCTAGAGTAACGTAAGTATACTATACCGTAATGTAACTATTCTTAACAGTGTTGAAATGCCGTGAGCAAACTAGTATTGAACCGCTGCGCCGTCCAATTTTCATCCTCTCAAATCACGATTAATGCTCGCTAGCGACTGAGCTCTCCTATTTCTCCGATATTTCTCGTGTCTTTTCACACTAGTTGGTGATAACTTTTAGCAAAACAATGAGAGAAAAACGATTACCGGGACGGGATGAACACCCTAATACCGCACAAATTAGCATATTTCGGATAAATTAAGAAAATTCAGGAAGAAACGCTCGAAATAACTAGGTGAATATTTACAATTGACTGTGAAGAATAATGGCCGGCGTTGAGAATAACCGAACAAGATCGATTATACAACGTTTCTACCTGTAGCGTGACGTCACACGACTATACGGCCCATCAGTACGTCATCTCAGGACATTATAAAGGCAGGAAAAAGCACTGATATCTCACAAGAACTAAAAACAAACTAAATCACTCACGACGAAGTTGTGGAAACCCATTTTATAACGGAAGTTAGTAGAACCTTGTCTATTTCAACTAAACATTAATAGGAGTTATAATGTTAAATCGAATTTGACGGTTAGGTCATCATCAGTAACAAACAATAACAGGTTATTGTATACTGCTGTACACGTACTTCTTGCATATACCTACTGTTGATATTTAACCTGTTATTGTTTGATGCTGATGATGACCTAACTGTCGAAATCGATTTAACATTGTAACTCTATATGTTTAGAGGAAATAGACAACGTTCTTCACTAACTTCCGTTTTGACTGATATCTCACTCGTCGATTCTTGCAAGCCTTATATCTGGGAATAGTTCCTGGGCTATCAGCATTCAGTATATCCTCTGGGTGTAGAAGGTTAATCGCCTCTCCCTTTTGAAGGGGTGACTACTCAATTTCCCTCACCTCTTTGTCACATGTTAGCAGAGCCCCCCCCCCCCCCCCCACCCCCCACTCTACCCCTCGAATATTGACTATCCTGACACCCCCACCCGCCACCCCCGTTCCATAGGCAAAATGGACAACATCATACATAAAACTTTTACCATTTAAAAATTAAATATATACTCCTACCCTGCCTAGTTGTAGCCCTCCTTCCACTCTGCCGCCCCTCCTCTGCTTTTGAAAGCCCCAGGAGTGTGATGGATATGGGTAGTTCCATATTGGGATAGTTCCTGGGCTATCAGCCTTCAGGATATCCTCCGGGTGTAGCAGGTTAATCTACTCTCCCCTTTGAATGGTACGCTAACTAGGTACTCTATTTCTTTACCTCTTTGTCACACATTGCAGCAAGAACCTCTAAAATGAAAGTGAACATTTGAATTTGAGAATTTAAGACTTTGTATCCCGAGGTAATCGCAAGGCTAAATGAGCTAATCAATTACCCTCAGACATACAGGAATGTAGGTATGTATCAGTGTACAAGTCAATAGTCACGAAGACATGATGACGTAGTTCAAAATAAAACCCCAACTAGAAACTACATATTTATCGTCTACCTACCTAATATGGAATAAAACCTCTAATTATATTTATCAGAAATAATGCGATCAATGAGAATACCTAGACGGCGAGGAATGGGATAGGTGCAAACAAGGACGAATTCTTAACGGATTGACTTTCAAAGACAAGATACAGAACTGTATCAAGTAACAGAGGCGGAAAATTGTAAGCATGATCGGTGATGCGAAAACACAACTTCAGTTAGAACTTTAAGAACTTCAGAATTGATAAATCACGAATTTTACAAATCTTAGTTCATTAAAGGAAACAGAAAAACTTATTAGCGGCAAGTATCAGTAAGCTTTCCTAAAGTTTACAATTCAACAGAGAATAATATCCATATTTCTTCTTTTACCCTTAGCTGAATAATTTATATACGAAATAAAGCTATTGTACTGAATCGGGAGAGTGTAATAATTTATTTTTAATTGTTTTATGGTTTATTGACAAAACATTAACGAAATTTCACAGAGCTGCACGAAAATAGGCTAGACTTTGCTAGAAAACAACCAAATATGATTCAGAGAATTGTATACCATACCATGTGAACGTTAGAATACTTATTCTCAGCTGATTGCATTCTATTTTCCAGACCAAAATGTCAATAAATCGAGGTAAAACAGAAACATGCTGCGACTGGGACTTAATAACACTGCCAAAAAAAAGACTTTTTCCCATAATTTAATAGGTAGGTAATTAAATTTTCTATTAAAATTATTTGAAGAATTTCAAGAAGTGAAAAAGAATGTTTTCGTTTGCCATGTGAACGTCCCCGAAGTGACCAAGTAAATTTAAAAATTTTTTATTTACGAATTTAATATGTTCTAAATTGAACTCATTTGATGAGCACATTTCAAACGTTGATACGAAAGCCGAAAGATTTTAATAAAATAATTGGATTATTACACACAATCTGTAGATACGGCTTAGCAACAAGAAACCACTATAGAGGTCGGGAGAGGGGTGAGGGTTATCAGCATAGATGATGGTTGTACAAATACGCGAATAGAACAACTGACACTAACAACTAAAATCCAAAATCAGGTATGATGAGTACATACCAAGTTGGGGACTCACAAAATATATATTGAATATATACTAATTTACAACGTTTCTTTATTTGGACAGCCCAAAATATTACAAGACTTTACAACAAGGCCTTCCTGACCTTAAATTGGTTTTTTGCTGATCTCCAACGTTTCTCCAGGGAGATGGGCCTTCTTCAGGGAGATGAAAATTGAATTCAAAGAATCAAATTTAAAATTGTAAAATGTCTATTATTATTTATTTTTTTGCGATAAAAATTAAATTTAAAGTTATCGGTTTATGAGAATCAAATTCTGAACGATTGAAATGTATGCTTTTACAGCACAAAGTGTAGGTACTAAATATTCTAACTGTATGTCCCTGCACTACAACGTTTAGTGAGGTCTCAAAATGTTGACATTAATTTCTTAAGTCAATTTTCAAAATTATTTAGTCATATACTCAAACCATTACTTCTCATAAATTTAGACATGACGATGACATTAATGGTCGAAACCGGTCACCAACTGTATGTATGAATATGCTACCGTAAAACCCCGAATTCATCAAAACAAATTTTAACTGGTCACAACAGGATACTAATCTACATGTCCAAATAATCTGTTTTTACTTAGGGTTTGACTACTTGGTTTTTGTATATTGGAGATGCGAGCGACGTGAGCATCCAGACCACTGATCTAAGAAAAAACTTATCCGTGTAAAATATTTCAAGAGTGGTTGTAGACGAGCTTACATAAGTTTGGACTAGTAAAAACTAGTTTTGACGAATTTCGGGTATTTACGGTAACATATACCAAACTTAAAAGCACAGGACGTCGCGTCAGGACATCTTTATTAGCCACCTCAGCAACATCGGCAGAGAAATTACATTGTCTACACGATTTCGAAACGACCCAGTTCCAGGCTGGGGACTGTACTAACAACCATTTCATTGGGAACCGAACATCTGAACAAATAACATCCGCAGAATCAACAGTCAACAGCATGTAGTAGATACGTTCGTGACATTCTTTCGAAATCGGCAGGTTATTTCGCGAGCACAGGCATGGACGGAGAACCACCACGTCAAAAACTGATTCACACGGCCTGTCTAAACAGGTGAGAAATAAAACAAGTTAGAAGTCTCGACGGACCCAAAACAGTTGTCACAGCGTTTCAACTGAAATTGGAAATTGAATAATTTACAAGGACGGGGGAGAAGCTAACGAATCAACATCCAGACTGGGAAAACGGTCGTGGGTAACGCGAGGTGTTTGTCAGGGGATTGTTGGCCTCCATTCAACATTCAGAGACCACTCACACGCCATGGAGGGTGTTGCTTCCTTTTTTCTTCATTCCTCCGACTGTTTCGTGAAACGTTCAGCCCTACACGATGTGAACGATGTAGACATGAAGATTCGTGGGTTATTCAAGCGTTAGGATGAAGGAGGCAACATATAACGTAATAACGGTACTCGGCTGTCAATTTCGCCATAAACGCTAAACATTTTCCATTCGTAAAAGTATCGTTTTATAAGTATATAACCCTGCTCGTTTCACTTGCCCATCCTTGTCATTTGTAGTTCAGATAGTGCGGTGTATAGGGTGAGTGAGTGGAGTTTCCCATCTACATATGAATGGCTGTGAAGACTCCTTCTTGTACATAAACCTCTACTGATCCCGTAGCTGATCAGAGAGTCAAATTTATCACTGCTTATTCGAAAAATTAATCGTCGGTCCATTTTTAGTGCATTTTCTTTGGAAAAATGAAAAATGAGCTATTGTGTTCACATTTTCCGTTGATGTTTGTATGTATGTCCTCTTAAAATAGTTTCATATGCCACTTCCCGGCGTCCGATTTTGATGAAACTTGGTATAGATGTACATGTACATGGCGAAGATAAAGACGTATCAGGGGCCGCTGATGCATGAGAGGTTATTGATCAGCGGAGTGAACTCTAAAGCCATTTTATCTCCTATTCAACGCAGGAAGCTGAAATTTGAGAGGGAGGCTGAAGGGAGAATGCTGAAGACGACTGAGGGTTCATCGATCAGTTGAGTGAACTCCAAAGCCATTTTGTCTCCTATTCAACGCAGGAAGCTGAAATTTGAGATGGAGGCTGAAGGGAGAATGCTGAAGACGACTGAGAGGTCATCGATCAGCTGAGTGAGCTCCAAAGCCATTTTGTCAACTATTCAACGCAGGAAGCTGAAATTTCAGAGGGAGGCAAAAGGGACGCAGGAAGCGTCTATTTCACGCGGATCTCTTTACAAGAAAATGCGCTATCATGTGACTCACTTCGTGAGCACAGATCTACTTGTTTTTTATTATAGGCAGGCACTACTAAAAGTATGTTTGATACCCTCTAGGCCGTTTATAATTACTCTAAGGGGTTCTGTTAGAGGTAAAATATTGTTTATTAGGGTTGCCTTGAAAATTGAATACAATCAGAAAAGTACTACTGTGAAGACTAATGTCAGATTTTTGACCATGCATAATAGTAAATAAGATTTTAGTGTTTAAACAATGTTTTGCAACTTCAAAACCGATATGTTTCCACAAGGGAGAAAGGTAAAGTAAATTTCAATCTAAGATCGCCTGTGTGAGTGTCATAATCGTCATGTTCTAGCAGACCAAACTATCACACCGCGACCGACTTCAGCCCGTTTCGGAAGTGAAGTCACTGGAAGGTGCACAGGGGCCACAGGGCCTTGGACCAGATTTTAAATGCGCTGCATCCCGAGTAAGTGGTCTCAGATAGCTCGAGTGAAGTTTGATGGGAAGGTTGGAGGGAATTGATGTTGACACGGTTACCCAACGTTCAGGGCCGCCCTCACCGTCGCGTTCAATTTCGATTTTGTTTCCTCGACGATAACTGACGTATATTGCCGTCTAAGAGGATTCCGAGGTTGCACCTTCCCCATGCGAGGCTCCGTTGACGAGACGAATGGTGTACCAACACAAACGTGAACCAGTGGAAAGTTTGCCGGCCGAACGGTTGGGAAATTGGAATGTAACGTCGAGCTATAGAAGGGTGATGTACAAGGTCACAAAGCTGTAGCACAAGATCTTCATAGACGGTTCACCTAATGCAGGGTGAGTCACGGGAAACGTGTTTATACAGGAAAGCTTATTACTACTGAATGTCACACTTTTTACCTCACATCAGGATTAAGCACCCATAATATCCTTCCAGATACCTATTTTTAGCTCAAAATTCCGGCTAGTTTAGTACGGTAGGTAAGAATGAGCGTTACCCATGTGAACGTAAAAGGTACCTCAAGAATAAAAAAGAAATAGAAAAAGAAATAAATAGAAATAGATTCCACCCTAAGATTGACATCAACAACACTCTCCTATTGTAAGTAGTATACTTTCTATATTTTTTTCGCGACTTGGCGGACGTCGAAGCAACCCTCCCGCCTAGGCGGGACCCCTCTGTCCAGTGTGACGGCAACAGAGCAGGAAGTTTCGAAAAATCATAGCAAGAAAATTACTCATCGTGGGAGAGTGCGGATTGTGTCAAATTTCTTAGGGTGGAATCAATTTTGATTTAAAAATATAAATTGGATACGTGGCTAACACTGATTATGCGTGAAGTTACGTATCAAGGAACTAACCCCCACCACCACCAAGTACTGAAACATACCACCCCCTCCCCTCATAACATAAACGTACACAATTTAACAAGGCCCGTGTTTTCCCACTGACAAACTTCAGATACCTATGAAACCATGTTTTTGAGAATCCCAGACCGAGATCTTACAGATGAAAATACTTTTGGGAAAATTCGATGGCCAGCACTCCAATACTTGAATTTTACAAAACACCTCAAAGTGCCGATATTAGCTTCTTGAAAACTTATATGATTTTCCTCAAAAATGGCAATCACTCTAGTGAAAACTAAATTCAACAAACAATTAATACAAAATGTAGGTAAAACCCCAATTAATAATCAACTCATAACAGTAATAATATACCGTGGATAGGTATAGGTTTTGCATAGGATTCTAAATAATTCAAAAATGGTTGCTCTCAAAAATTTGAAAATTATCATCAAGTTCTTCTTACATTGATCAGCATGTGGTTAGCTACCTAACAACAGATGTAGTTAGAACCAAGTAACTGCTCTTAGTCCTCAACATATCACGATTGGAAAGTAATAAGATTGCTTCTTAACATGTCACGCCGTACTGAAGTAACACTAATAAATTGTAGCTATAGGAAGTTACTTTGTCTGTGGCACTGCTGCGATCAATAAATGTAAACTAACATCCCGCACATTAGCGATTTTAGTTGACGAAAAGTTATGAAGGAACCCAACTGAAAACATGAGTTCATAATCCATAGAAATACTTTACGTGTAATTGTCTGAATTTTATTAAATATTATTCTGACCTTTCAGAGTTAAGCAATACCCAAGAGTCAAGCACTACCTACGCAAAATTTATCCATGCTGCATTTCCTTTGCACATTCATACTCATTTGCCTTGTACATTCTACCCAGCTCGTAAACGGCTTTGCTTCAAAGTTTATATTGAGATGAAGTTTATAGGAATAGGTTACATCAATAAACACAGACTTGTGGACCGTGTCAACAACAATCGGCGTTCAAAAAGCGACCGAACGGACAATATAATGGATCATTAGCCGACAGAATATTCAACAACTAACGCTAACTGGCTTCATCCAGAAGGTTTCTCGCTCCGCCTATCCGCATCACTCACTTAGTTCCATCTCTTCCTGGTGTTAGAGCTATTACCCAGTCCCCACATCACGCCAACAGAGTGAAATACCGGAAATCCAAACAAGAAATGGGAATATATAACGACGAATTAGATGAAATTTTAACTAGTGTAAAGGACGAACTACATCATGGCAAAAACAAGATTGGCCATTGCGCAATAATTACTGAGTAGACGATTGGACCCCGCCGTTGAGAGAACAGAAGCGAACGGAATAATCACGCAATGTCAACGGGGAGTTAGGTCGGGTCATAATCGCAGATGAAGGTGTCCTCACACACCTGCCGCTTTTGTTATGTAAATCCACTTAGTGATTCAATATTTACTCATGTGGGTTTCCACGACGACGAGTATCGTCAAGTTATTGATTTCCCGTCATTGTCTTGTTCTGCTGACAGAGAAAATTACCGCCTGGTCAGGATTACGAATGTTGTACCTAGTGAAACTACTGCAACAGATTCCCTCCACTTCACGGAGATACAAAAACACAATCATGGATATGTCTTATGGCGGAAGTGAGGATCCATATCCTATTCATATTGTAATACTGTGCACGCTACTGATACAAATGAGGATATTATTTCCCATGAGAATTGTAAATGTGTGGTGGTTTTTGGTACAATGAGAGAATCACATCATTGTGCCATGAGAATTTCTACGTCTAGATGTAGGTAGACCTAAACCATCAATTGTGTGTCAATGGTAATTGTAAATCGTGAATAATGTGCTCAAGCACGTCAATCAACTATAGGTTACAATTCGATCGCCTTTTACAACAGACATTTTGTAACTTTTATTAATTTGGAAAGGAAATCCCATATTGATCGCAGATTCTGGAAGCTTGAGTATAATAGCGAAAAAGTATTATCTTATCTCAATTTTCCCCGGAGCCACATAATGAACCTGAAATATTCATTTTGTTCCCATTGATTGAAATTCATGTTCTGCGATTCAGTTCAGCAACTCTGGCTGAATTTCATCTGAATTTTGAAGGATAAAAGCTGAACACTGATTACGATAATAACCACAATATCTACTGATTTGTAAAATATTCAGTAATATATGCATAGAGAATAGATATGTTGACCATATGAATCAACATTAAGAGTTTAAGGGGCGTGAAGTAACAACACAAGAGTCCTTGGGTTCACCATCAGCGGTCAGCCGTGATCAGATCAGGCGCGTTTGTCGATTGAAATTCTTTAGACGCTCCGGCCACTCTCTCTCAGAATGTCCCTCCTCCAATAGAAGGGGTTTTTGCGAAACGTTTTGGCATTTCGAGCTAACGAAACCTCCCGTCTCGACGCCTTTTTCTTCTCTCCTTTGACGTTTTCGTCATATCAAAAGATCGCTATCGACGGGATTTATATAATTTTTTTTCTAAAGCAGGTTCTCTTCATCGCTCAAAAGGGCCGTTGAGCGCGAGTGAGCTTGATCCCAGGAGCGGTTACTTTGACGGGAGATAAGGCTGCTGGTTATATCGTGATATCGTTATATCCTTTGTAGCATGTCGGGTACGCATAATATCAAACTCACAATATGTTAACTAATGAAAGACTTGGTACATCCAAGTTTCATTATCAGTTACGGATAAATTAAGTAATATCATACATTAAGTAAATGATAAACGCAAGATATTCCAACCATTTCCGACACAATGGTGAAAATTGAGGATGTGAAACATATTTTAAAGGTTCTTGTTGCCCACATGCTCAGGGACAAGATTCGATTATCTCCTACAATCAAGGACAATCAATGCAGCTTAATTTTTGAGAATTCCATGCGAGGGAACTAATTAAAGGAGCTATGGGTAGTTCGAATTTGACGTTTGAGCATGCGATGAACTCCCCTAGGGCACTTGCACAATTTCTGAAAATTTTATAAAAGTCTAATGACAATTGAGGAAGTATTGCGTGTTCAACTATTTGCAATCGCAAAGATCGTCAGACAGGTTCGAGACAAACACTCACAATTTGCCAATTTTAGTATCGTTATTTTGGCTATTTTAGTACTGGGTGAAATCGTAATTGTTTTCGATCATTTCTGTCCCAAGTATGCGAAACTTCATTTCACTTTTTCAACTTGAATTTCGATGTGGTATCCCTTAAAACTTATTGAATGGTCGTATCAATGTCAATTATAAACAATGGTTGATAACAGCGTTCATAGATGAGTGTTGGATAAAAAACAGAATAATTCAAGGCCATTTTGAGAAGACTGATTTCACATTTCAGAGTCATGCGCTGTAATCAATATGAATAGCGTAGGTTTAAGCAGCTGTGTGAATCATTTTTTAAGAGTATTCTTGTGAAATGACATGGGACAAGACATTCAATTGTAATTAGGTAGGAATGTCAAATAAAGGGGTTGTTCACTCTTTCCAACGGAATTCTAATTTTGATCATCGATTGAATAGTAAACACGAAACACGATGTAATAAGGAGCTTCCACGATAAATTGAAACTATTTGAGGATACGGAGATTGGCTTGGAACATCTAATTAATCTACCAACGTCGCAGTTGAAACTCGTTAAGATGAATCGAAGGCAATGAAATTGGTTAAGATCTTGCTTCCTGTTACGACCCACGATATGATATTTAGCTTCAGATGTTACAAAACGTGATATTGAGATTATTAGTAAACAAGATGATATTGCGCCATTATCAAACAACTATATTAAGATAAATACATTAAAATACTAATTAAATGATGAATGGACATTAATTTCACTCTACCTCAATGAATTAAATAATGTAATCTATATTAGCCGGTCCGCTGACCAGAAGCCTCAAGCAGTAATTTATATGTTATTTAATCTTGTTAGTTTAACTTTATTAATTTGAAGTTTATTAGTTATCGGAATTATAGGCAGGTAACTGACGTTTCACAAACAATTTTCCGAATCTGGGAACTTTTAGCCGTCCAACAAAAAACTAGAAGACCAAAATTGTAGGCAATTTGATATAAACAGACCACCCTCCAAATTTTAAAGACGATGGATTCAAAATTGCGGTCTGTATCACGCAACAAACAGACAGACCCTTGCCTTCAGCAATTGTATAAAGGAGATAATATTGTTGAATTACGAGTACTGAGATTCCAGTTCATACTTTGGGAATTTGATAGCTAGTGAGCTCATTCAGACAAAAACAAGGTTGGACACCTTGGTGACTAGCAATGTCAAATATTGATATTATTAGAATATTGAGAAGCCACCGCAAACGGTCAGTCACCAGATTATCGTGGTTCCTCGTTTCCTAATTATGGCAAGCAGAAGGGAATTGCGCAATATTGTGACAGTAAGAAGATATAATCGAATAGTGTTTGAGCAATAAACAGACAGAAGATAGAGTTCCCTGAATGATGATCTATACAAGAACTGCCGCACGTCCCACGTGCGACTACTTCCAACTACCTAGAAATGCAGTGGAATTGCTGGAATTTCCCCCATACTAGGAGATCTATTATCAGATCTAGATCTATTACATTCCACTAGATTAGGGTGATCATCCAGAACGAGTGCACTGTAGAGGCCATGACACAATCTTCAAAAAACGAAGTTGGATCAATCAAGTTCTGAAAGAAATCCGTTCACAACGGGTGTGATAGCTCAGTTCACCGTAGATTTGAAGGTTGTCGCGACTTTGGTTCGAAATCTAGATATGTCAAAGATTGTAATCTTGGTCTCAGCCATCACTGATTTAAACGACAGTTCGAGCAGTTCATCATAGGGCATAGTTGCTCGTCCAAATCGCCATACAGAACAATGGATGGTACGAGTATTATCTTATGGTTAGTGTCGGTCCGACCAGCAGATGTAGTTCTCTCAAAATAAATTCTTCAGATAAGCCTTAGGAGTAGAACCAAGCCTCTGAGTAGGGGGCGAGATCCCGAGGTGAAGGTAACCCGTCTGGAGGAAGAAATGTAGAATATCTGAGACCTGCACCTAATACCATCTTCCACTGCTCAAACTCGCCCAACGAACAGCTTTCTCTCTCACAGAAACAGTTTGCATTATTATCTTTTTTCTCTCTATAAGTAATATGCGAAATTTCCATCTTTAGTTGTTGTTCTTATTCTCCAATTTAACATTCTTTATAATTCTTATCTCTACGGTATCTACGCGGACCGGAATCAGTGGAGCTACGGACTCCATGTCCATTAATTACTCCATGACTCCATGCTATTAATTAGTGTAACGGTAACAGTACCCGTCAGCGATTGGAGCTACGTTAGAATCTGACCACTAGAGGGCCTGACCGGCTATTACAGTAAATGGGTAGGGTATGTACAGAACCGGCCACTTAGAGTTAAACGTTCATTTAGGGTTTTTAATCATAAACAGACATGATATGATAAATGCCAATGGACAGATTCTAGAATTTTACGGCCCTTCAGCACCTGGAAGTAGAGAGAAAAAATTGTTCGCCGTACGTATTCCTTCTCTCACAAATTTAAAATAATATTTAAAAGTTCACTTTTTTTCTTGTCAACTTTTTTTTTCCAGTTTCAACACGATACTTTATTATTGCAGTGGAAGTAGTTGTTTATGTGAGAAGGCGAGGGAATGTGATCTTAGCTAAAAAGCCATTAGTCCTGAAGAAGCGGAAAAGTTCACATTGATTCTAATAGTACTCTATTGTTGAGGAAAAGTTAGTTTATCATACATTTTTTTGTAAACTTCCGAGGTGCTGAGAAATAAAAAATAATGTGTAAATACCTCATCCATTGAAAATAAGAAATCTGGTGAATAATAAAAGCTCTTATCAGGTATTCATACGAAAAACACAAACACACACTTCTGCCAGATATTATTAATGCGCAAACATATCCAAAATTCAAGTGGCTTAGGAATGAGTCGACACCTAATAAATGGAAGGCAATTGGGTCCATATCGGAATGTGGGGTCAAGAACTGCGACATATTCGAGTAATTGAATCTTTTCTCGTTCGTCGAACTCCCCCAAATGGAAGAATGCTGTTATTTATGTAATGGCTTTCGGTAGGGTCTCTGATCGTTTAGTTGCCTCTGAAAACCTCACATGGAATTCAGTGAGAAGAACAAAAACACTAAACAAGTACGATTTTGTGCAATTTTTGAAAATGTGTAGGCATTCATTAACAATTTAATTTTAATATATTAATACAATATGTTAACAATGCCCTACAGTGTAGTCCCTACCGGTGACAAACATGTTTGTTTTCCCTCATCGAACGTGAAAACTATGCATCTGGTAAAGCGTAGGTAGACCGGAAAGCAACAACAGGCGTAAAATAAAGCTAAGACAAATAAAATTAATATTACCGCACCAAGTCATAGGATAGAAAATGATGAGGTTTGAAAACTTGAGATGCAGAGCAATACGAGGAAGAATAACAGAATGATAATACTAGAACAGGTCCAACAGAACCACGAGATTTGATAAAACACTGATGTTTTCGGCTTTCTTGCTCTACATCCCCCCAAAGCGGAACATTTCAAAAACATCGAACATCCTTTAATTGTCTGCTGGCTCTGATTACCTAATTTTCTGTTTTTGCTGCATGCCGATTTCCAGAATTAGTTTTCTGGCTGCTGGTTTTCTTGGCTACTGTAAAACTTCAACTTTTGGGAAACGATATTAGTGAACTATTAAACTCACTCAGCTATAAGAATGGAGTCATTCTAGTCATCATTCTAGTTCTACAATATTATTGTCCCATATAGGCTCCCTGTCAAATTTCAACATCCTGGGATGAACAGGAGAGAATAATTCATCACTTATCTGCAATGAAGATGGATATCGTTAATTCATTCGTCTCTTGATGTTCTAGAGGGTCTATCAAATTTCAACTTCCAAGGGTGAACAGGATAGAATTTAGTTCTCTCAGCTGAGCTGGATGGAGCTCGATATTTCCCAGAGGGGTTCCCAAAAAATTGTAACTTCTTAGGGTGAACAATAGATAGTCAAGCTCAGTTGGCCACTTTTCCATACAGCTGGGGTGAAATTATTGTTTCTGCTCGAGTGAGGCAGCTTAGGCAGTTAGCTTCCTAGGCATTTAGGACATGGCTTAAGCACGTTCCATCCTAAAATTGGCGTGAAAAATTGAAACCTGGGAGCACGAATTTGATTTAGTAACGTTTTCAGATATCTATAGACAAGGGTTCCTACTAGTGACCCCCCCTCCCTCCACCCCAGATTTTAACAACAAATTTTGTGATATCCAACTGAAACTTGGAGAGCGTTTTTTGGGTACCTAATACTAAGATTAGGGGGGAGGGGGGGGGGGGGGGTCAGAAAAATCCAACAGTTTTTGTATTACCCAAGGGAGAGGGGAGGTATTGGGAACTAAGAAAATACTTTCCCTATTTTTCGCCAAGTGTGACCTTATTTTATTTTTTATTTATTTATTTTTTAAATATATTATTATTTTTTTAAGATCTGAACACGATGGTGAAGCCATTATACCTATAGGTATTTAAAAAAAAAAAAAAAAAAAAAAAAAAAAAAAAAAAAAAAAAAAAAAAAAACGCTCATCCTTGTGGATCATCACCTCCACTCTGAAAACGGAATGAGATGTCGCAATTATGGCTTCACCATCGTGCTTTAAAAAAAATTTACATTTAAAATTCAACAAAAACCCCCGAGTATGTGCCCAAATTCTAACCTTTTGAGTAGTCCAAAAACTTCAGGCACCCCAAAACGCTCTCCAAGTTTCACTTCGATATCTAGAAAATTTTGGGAAAAAGAAAGGGCGGGAGGGGTTTATTTTTTCGAGACATCCTGTATACTCGTAAATATGCAGATAATGTCAGAGCATACCTACCTTCCTACCTACTTATTCATTGAAGGCTTCCCCGAAACAAACTCAAAAATCGCAATGATGCAGCGCTAAGATATATATGTTTCGTTAATTTGTCGAACTCTATACGCTCGAACCCGAATGTTATAATTTTATAATAGGGAACTACCCATTTAATAATTTTACCCCTCAGAAAGGAAAATAAAAGTTGTAATATGAGGGTGGAAACCGTGACCTCCTTTCTTTCCAGGATCGGACAGAAACCTCGAAGCCTGTCCATCTAAACAGTTGTCAATTCACGTTGAAAGGGAAGATGAAAACATTTATAGAACCCGAGGAGGTGAGGGCCGCCGGCAAAACAAGTTAAATCAGGTGGAATTAAGGACGGGGTTTTACGCAGCTTCCCGCGGACCACTAGGGCGATGTAGGTGAAAGTGAAGACGAAAAAAATTGAGATTTTGAGAAAGCAGAATCTATCTAGTAAACCTGTCTGGAGACGGAGGGTATTTGATGATGGGTCAGGGAGTTAATGGGTTTAAGCCGGTCAAGGACGATTTGATATTATTTCGAACATCTACAATCCAGGTAGTCAGAAAAGGATAGGCAAAAACCCTAGGAGAAAATAAAATTTATTCATTAAAGGAGAAATAAAAATACATTGTTTGTACATACACATACCTTTTAATGTGATATACCAATCTTCCGAACCCATTGCAGCGTTTAATATACTATAATTGGTTTCCAATGACATAGAACTAACTTCACTAAGGGAACGACTTCCATTCGAAGTCTTTTGATGTACGAGTAATAGCGCTAAAATCGTACTGAACTCATATTTGACTGGGAAATTGTACTTGACAGAAAGCCTCTCAGTGAGATGAAGAAACAAACACAATTACGGGCTCCATTCTGATCAGCTCTGTCAGACAAATTCTTTCTCGTTCGCCCTAGGAAGTAGAAATTTAATAGGGAGCCTCTCAAGGATATTTAGATATTTGGAAGTTTCTAACAATGTGAAAGGATTTTCACATTTTCGGTCAAGATGAGAAGTTTCAAATTGCAATTCAGAGAGATCGCCGTTTATAACCTAACCTCGGATGAGATCTGGTATGGAAAGTCATCCGCGATGATCATGGGCTTTTATAACGTTGATTTCAAGCAAACAACCAGAAAAACCGCCATTAAAATAATAAGCCAGCATTCACTAATCAGTTTATTGGCTCATGACTCATGGTGAATGAGTGTGCAAGTCCCTGACCTCAACGTCGACCTTGTTGGTCGTTCCGGTTCCTCAAATTCTTGCTGGAGAGTCCGTTGAGGCTTCTTGGATTTTCATACCTGCAACCTCAAGACATTCGTATTCTCAGTTCGTACTCCGGTGGCCTTGGGGTAATAATTTTGCATCAAGGGGGTCTCAACGACTGTTTGCGATAACTTGACTCGAGAGTAGAAAGAACGAGGATGGCCAGAGATTCAAAGAGCGCAAAAAAGAAAGAAAAAACGTATTTTCACATTTGTAAATGAAAGTAGATTTTATTCTGTGAATTGAAACCAACGAATACTCCTACGACAGGCAAGCAGTTTTCTTTCTTTTTGATTTATTATTTTCAATAATTAACCTTCGGAATTGATTAAGAAAAATAATCCCCCCCCCCCCCCCCTCCCAAATAAAATGTGGGTATTTACTACGTTTCGAAATATGCAAAATAAAAGACGAAAAGAACCGTCCGTCCGCGTATACAAAGCTTTTCTACCAAACGTCTGTACCACAATTTAGGAAATTTCGCTAAAAATTCACATATTGGCTGGAGATGTACCTGAAATCACGATGCCACTTTCAATCAACCCAATGGGGTAAAATTCAAAAGTCGACATTATACAAAAAAATCATTTCATTTTTTCCTCGAAATAATAAAGTAGGGTTTTTCTTTAAATTTGAACATGATTCATTTCAAGGAATCGGATGAGACCATCCTGAGCCCTGCACGCAAATCGATCGTGCTCTACGAGGGTCTATTTCAAAACACAAAACAATCAAATTAGCCAATTTGTCATATATACGCCTTTAAACCTCCATTATGGAGAGAAATTAGGAGGTGGGTTCCATTATGAAATAGACAACGTAGGTACACGATTAATGGCAAACCCGACGTCAATACTAATTACGGTCTAGCATCATCTTTACCAAGTCCTGAATAATATTAACTGGATGAATCGCAAGTCACATAACGAATTATCATATTTCGTTAGTAGGCACATGAATAGATAGTTTGGGGAAGATTTCATTACAATCCAGACTAGCGTAATAACAGATTTCTATTACCTATGGGTTAATGAAGTTATCTAGAGTTTATAAGCGTTACCCAAGTATTCATTTTATATTTTTAAATGAAAATAGATTCAATTCTAAGAAATTTGACACTATCCACACTCTCCTACGATGAGTAGTTTTCTTCCTTTGATTTCCAGTTTGCTGCACTGGTGACGTCACATAGGGCAGGGGGGTCGTCGGTTTCGCGCACAGTGGTTCCAAACCTTCAAAACCGGACAAAACTTGGATTTTTGAAGGTCTTAATTAGAGAGAAAACTTTACATATTTCGACTTGTATACCACTGAAGTATGAATACTTAGAGTTACAGGTCAATTGAAGAAATCAGACTATTTTAGCATGAATATGCTTTAGCCGGGACCTTACTACCGAAAAAACGAGACGTTCGCGAATAATCAATTTGAGGCACGAGACTATGGACCCTAACCAACTAATCTAAATTCTTACTAAGGGATTGACTACTTGATGTTATGTATTTTTGAGATGCGAGCGTAGCGAGCATCCAGACCACTAATCTAAGCAGAAAACTGATCTGTGTAAAATCTCATGGCGACTAAAGAGCAGTCAGGGTCTAGAGCCTCGTGTCTCAACTTGATTGTTCGCGAACGTCTCGTTCCGAAAAACGTTATGTGAGATTGGAACGAAAGTAGCGCGATACCGATAAACATCCATTGCTAGGGAGTGATGTCCGCTAGCGCCCTGGTATAATACACACTCATAATAATAAGACGAAAAAATTCAATAATGCAAATGCTTGACACTCTGGGCTGAATCATATTCATGTTTTGTCATTTTGGCCGAAGGCTCTAAGTAGAACTCACGCGAGGCTCGACGGGCCGTTTTTTTTCCTCAAGGTTTGTAGCAAAAAGTCACTAAAATTGTTGTTTTCTTGTACAAGAATTTTGCAATATTTAAGTTGGTCGTACCATTTATGGCGGACATGAAATCACATAATGAATTTCTTGAGATAGCTGTGAGTTCAATGGCTCAAAAAATTTATTCATCAGTTAAAAATATATGCATTTCAGGAAAACCCCGTGCTTACGCTACTTAGTTAGAGAATTAAACTTTGTCCGGTCTTGTCCGGTCCTTTCATTCTTTCACAATCGTGTTTGGAAAGATCCGAAGAGCGGAAAGAAAACAAAATTAGGTGCTAATATCTGCTACTCCGATTATCTGGGACGTTTGTTTACGTCTGGAACGCCTCTCTTGGCCCGGCGGAACCCCATCCTCTTGAACATTTCCATCATATATGACATGATAATAATAATAAGTAGCAAGTTCCTTTAAAATGTAAGTTCAGCAAGTATTATAAGTATTCAGAAATTTTTCTCCATGTCTGTTTTACAGTTGGCCAACTAGGGGCCATTTAGGGGTCTAAATTTCAACAACGAAAAAAGTCAAAAAAACGTGTTCTTTAGGGGTTTCTAGGGAAGAATAACATTCTGAATATATTAATATAAGGTATATTTATGGAATCAGCATAACATTTCCTATAAGAATAGTCCCTCAGAAGTGAAAAAAATGACAAGTTCCAAAAATGGCTGAAAATCGGTTTAAACACCTATTTATCCCTTAGGTATTTCGCTTAATTAAATGTATCTTCCAAACCAATGATCCAATTCAATCGGGGTAACTTGCATTCGATTTTACGGCCAAAATTACGCGGAGAGAGGTCATGAAGACGACTGTAATGAAGGAACGGTGGAAATGCTTGAGTTTTGACCGGAAAATCGAGCACTGTGAGGCGGGAGGTGGATGCTGTCACGTCAGCAGTGCAGCAAATTTTGAAAAATCATAGAAAGAAAACTACTCATCGTAGGAGAGTACGGATGGTGTCAAACTTCTTAGAATTGAGTCCATTTTCATTTAAAAATAGTTAAAGTACCTTTTTCACACCCATGAGCAACGCTCATTGTGGAACAGTAGTGATCATCAAAACTAGTTATAAAAGTCAAAATTATAAACAAATCGTTGTATAGTTGTGAATCGTATCGAACGCGTCTTGAATAACTAGACTGGATGGCTGTATATCTCCCCCTGAATCAGGAGTCCTAATCAATGTTCTACTTGTGAAACTTCACTGCTGCCCTAAACTACCCCTGTAGAACGGGCTCGATTCTGTGATTCGCTTTTGTGCAGTGTCTCCCACAATACCATTTTGACTATCGTCGCAAAATCAATCACAAAATAAGACATTGTCATTTACAGCGGTTTACAGGTAACACAAAATATACTACATTCTTGGTTTGCATCGCAAACATCACGAACGAGAGGTTCGAATTTTACTTGGTCTTCACTAAATTGCAGAATGAACACTACCCACCAAAAAAGTCGATCAACTTCACCAAACTGAGTTAGAAAGGCACTGGAGATAATCTATAGTACTCTAGAGACTCATTAGTTAGGGCGAAGCCAAAACAGAACGGGGCTGTGTGTTTGGTTAACTACGAAAATTCCAAGGTGGTATATCGTGTATTGAGTATACGATCGTGAGATGTAGGTGTTTTCAGGATATCGCGCTTTTCGTACGAATAAATGTTGATATAAATAGATAAATTACAGTAAAATACATGAGACCGTCTTGAATTCTTCAAAAATGTTAGATATACAAATGATATACACTATTCCATTCGACTGCCGATACGTGCGACAGCAACGGGATTATCAATACCATGTGGATGAATACGAAGACAAAATAATAAATCAAACATATGAGCGAATAAACTTGGACCACATTTGGTGGTGCGCTGCAGTGCTATGCAAAGCGCAGGATAAAGATTTCATGAGAACATTTTACAATCCAATGTAGAAGCCTGACAACAAAGTAAAACTGAAAGAAACATTCCGCCATAGACGAATATAACCAAGAGACATATTTGAAAGAGTTGATATTGATAGATTAATACGAAGAACTAATATAAGAACTAAATTTTTGAGTGAAGGTTCCTATCTTTTTTCTATGATAGTTCGATTAAGTGTTCGTATTCAATGTTTCAAGTCATACTTATTTAAAATAAAATTATGATCAGTGTTATTTTACTCTATTCAACTGACGGTTAACTCCGTACGGTTATTATCTTGAACGGTGTCTCATATGGAGAACGCGCATCCACCGTAATTATTCAAGATAAGGTAATGAAACGATACTGGAAATAAGAAGTTACTAGATTCAGAACGATACAATTTCAGTAGCGATCTCCAGTACAGTAAATACAAAGTAGCAGGAATTCTCGAAAAAATGTCGGGTTACCTCCAATCAGCTTGATTTAAACCAGCGGAACCTTGGGGTGTGTACAGATGGCATGACGAAACGAAGTGAGCTCGAGGTTCGCAACCTCGTTTGGCTCTAGCCAAAATGGGCATATCAAGAGCAGAAAACGAGAGACTTGAATTGTAGAGAGAATTTTTCGCGGTTGCATAAGTATTGCAACAACTATTTCGAAGATTGAAAATTGTTGTTCTCAAAGATTGGAGATACAATCAAGGATTAGTGGTTTCAACGAGCGGCCAAACGAGAAATCCAACGTTTTTCGAACTCTCATACTTATCCGATTTAATTACGGAAGTTACAAAATTAAAATTCATCGCAACGTTAACTAATTAATACTCTCCAATCGGGAATCGCGGTAACTGGAGTACTTCGGTGTATTTATAATTGTCCAAACGTCATAATTTATGCTAAATAATCGGTACTTGATGCTGCATAGAGTGGACTTACTGGATTAAATGCATCGCAATCGTGATAAGCCTGCGCAAACGTGATATTTCTCAATCACCAATTGGAATTTCAAGAATGTCATTCTTTTTGGTCAACTTTTTACGAACTTCGCTATTCCCTTGGTGCCAATAATTAGTGTTCATCACAACTTATAATTAGCTTAGGGATCTACAAATTATCTATAATAATCATGTTAATTCGAAAATATGCATATCTATGCACAAATACGTCGAATATATTGCACAACTAGCCGCTCCGGCTCGCTTCGCTTGCCTCGACGTCCAGCGGGGGAGGCAAGCCCCCCCGCCCCCCCCCCCCCGGACCCGCCATTAAGTTGCTCGCTTCGCACGCAAGGTGTGGCTGTGTACATGCGATGGTCTTCCCTCTGGATACCCCCCATTCAGGTGTATTACAATTGGAACATGTAGGGGATGTTGCTCGCTTCGCTCGCAAACGATAGATCCCTAAGGGTAGGTTTAAGAGCAGGCTGTGGTGTCGGCCATGTTTTCTGCTCCCATAAGGAATCAACGTTATTTTCCCGACGTCATAAATCCTCGAATCATGCACCGATTTCCATGATTTTTTTTTTAAATCTTCAAGTGAAATCAATCTTTAGCAATCCGTCGAGGCGTTTTTTGAGAAAATTGTCACTAGAAGCTGCAATTCATCAACAAAGTCACAGCTAAGAGGGTTACTCTATTCGAGTGATGATTGCTTTATTGGAAGATGATTTATGGCAAATATGCCCTGACGGATGTCTTCCTTAGATTTCACGCTTCAATTTAAGTGTTCAAACGACAAAATCGGTTGATTTTTCATGAAGTTCTGTGATCGGGAAACTGAATTTGCGATTCGATGGCTTTTCAAACTTCCGAAGCGAGGCGGGCGTCGAGGAAGTTCAGGGGTTTTACGCTAGATGCCACTAACTTAGACCGCTCTTCCCGCCTGCGAACTGGGAATCGGGTCCCGTTTCTCCCAAAATCTGAGATTTGTGTACTAGGGCTTTTGATGAAACAGTTTGCGTTTATTTGATGAACAATGTGCCATCAATGTACCATCCCTTTGACAAAATAACATCCATTTTTTTTTTTTACAGAACCTGTCCTTACTTTATTA
Organism: Adelphocoris suturalis; assembly: GCA_030762985.1. Lineage (NCBI taxonomy): Eukaryota > Metazoa > Arthropoda > Insecta > Hemiptera > Miridae > Adelphocoris > Adelphocoris suturalis. Next base: position 26,995,017 of record CM061044.1, on the reverse strand, counting down.
TAATTTTTTTTCTAATCGAGCTACCGTGCTGAAATATATATAGATATTTTCAAGGCATCTAGACTACCATTACAAGGTTTGAATGCGCAAGGCTCCGATTTACCTACGTAAAAGGGCTATCTAATACAGAATTGGTTTCAACTGGATTTTCGCATTCTAAACACTTTGAAACCTAAAACAACGAATTTTGAGGGGTGTTTAAACAATTCGAGTTAGCAGTCGTACTTGAAAACATTTCGATGTGTGTAATTGCCCCGTAATAGAGAATTTCTCAATGTTCCACAGATCGTCAGATTCACATTCTTGCGAATTTTAACATGTATCATGTTTTAGCCCTGGGGTCCTAGCAAATTTTGCGAGTCAATTTTTTTCCGCGCACGAAACAAATAGTGTTACAGTGATTTCCGCCTACAACCGAGTCGTTGCTAGGGAAATGGTACTTCGTCGTTTTTCATCTCACAAAATTCGTTGACCATTCGTTCGAAAGCTCTCGATTTATCCAACAATATTATGTTAACTACTGCGAAGTGCGTGTCCAACAAACTGAGTTATGAGCATGGTTATATAAATAATTGTTTACACACAGGTGATCATTCTCAATAATTGATATTGTGAACATGATTGCAATCGAGGAGAAAACATGATACATGGTTGAAATTTTTGGTTCTAGAACAGAAATAATTTTTACTATATTTTGTTCGCAGTTTTTGGGAAATATTTTCCGGTATTCATATTTATTACATCCTGCAATCGGCATACCTAATTCGAAATGCACTCTGGACGGATTTTTGTTTTCTTGTTGGCTTCTATGTAATAAATATTTCGTTAGTCCGAGTTGTCATTAATTAGTGCGAGTTGAGCTAATCCGATGACCCAGCCCTCTGCAGGTATCCACGCGGTCAATCCGGATTGTTGACCGTATTTGTTGAGACCAAAGCGTTTTTGACAGTTCATAGGTAGGTACAGGTACCTACCTACGATTTATTTGTGTGCCCGTATTCTGAACAATGGGGATTGCAACCCAAGATTGACTTATACGAGAAATCTCACTATGGTCATGAAAAATAAGCTGTTAGAAAAACTCTAACTCAAGTACTTACCTAAGTAAACAGACCCCAAAAGGCATCTATGTAATAAACATGTCATTAGTCCATTAGTGACGACGAGCTAATCCGATAAGGGTGTGCAGCACACCTGGTTCAGTTTAACAAAAATCAGTATTTGAGTGATCGGTATTTGAGCGATTTTCCACAGAAAATTCAAATAGGTACACTAATAATTGAATAAGGTTTATTTTTCTACCATACCGTGATGGGAAAGAGCATGTGAGAAAAAGGTAGGTATCTCATAGAAAATATCAAATCTATCTATAAATTTGTATCTAATAAATACAAATCAAAAGTACATTGTAATTTTAACATTGAAGGTATCGTCTGAAGGTATCGTTGAAAAGATCATTTAATTCTCTAGAACCGTTACATATATAAAATTAACATTTTTAGACCAGCTTTTATTAGTTAAAAAAACCTCAGTTTACTCATACAAGATCTGAAATTTTTTTAATACCTACCAACGTTTTTTCTACCCCTTTTTTCAGAAAGAAGGTTTTCTCATGAGCTTAGTTAGGTGTGTGTCAACGATGTTGGAAAGTGTTGCCATTTTATTCAGCGTGGATAAAATATGGAAGCCCGATGTCAAACTCATTTTTGTGTGACGACAAATCGGTGAAAAACGTCAATATATGCCCGGCAAGGGTGTAGAATGACGGCCGAGTCGGGTTCTCAGTTGGGCTCCGAGGGCGTTCGCCTCACCTAGGCCCAGTCATTTTCGGTAAGAGGCTTTGAAGACCCACCCCAATCACCAGGTATATAATATATACCTTATACCTTCAGGGTTGCTCATCACCCAGCTACCTCTACTGGATTTTCTTGTCACTCGCAACGTGTGTAGGGGACGTTGCTCGCTTCGCTCGCTCGGTATGGCTGGAATTGAAACCCCATAGGTCAATCCGTTCAAAGGTTATGGAGGTACCCACATACAGACACTTTACTTTATTAATATAAAAGAAGATGAGCAAACTGAATGTTTTTCCGTGTTCGTTCAGATGGTAGGGAGTTCTTGCAATCATCCGAGTGGTGAGTTGCGATACGAGTGGAAGACACTACGAATACCTAGGAAAAACGAACATGCGCAAGAAGGGGTATGGATAGAGTTGATTTGTTGTACAAACAACCAATACCATATCTTACAAGTAATACACGCATATGTAATACATACTTAAGAGTAATTAAAATGAGGAATTGAATTCTAAATACGATATAATGGGCAGAATTTGGAAGGAATCACAAACAGTAATAGGATATTTCAAACCGATTCTCACGTTACCGTCAAATCCGACCCTTAGATAGAAAGGGAAATTTTCATGGCTATTTTGGCTCAATTTCATGACATGGCTAATTTGCTCAATAGAAAGATCTGAGCGAGAGCTTTCCGAAAAGGTTCTATATGATGGGTATCTGACCACTAAAACGGCTCTTGAAATTATTTTGCCCTGCGACGTCACAGTCCCGTCCGCCAGGGGGAAACCGCAGCTCCACTGCCCTACTAAGTCACGCGTGATCTTCCTACCCAAATTGCTACTAAGAAAGACCATTGAAACCTTAATTCCCACTCGTGACATGCGACTCAGCAGTGAGCATCTGATCTGCTCTCCCATGCAGCATCTCATTCAGAATCCCTACCCACTGCTCAGAAAACTGTTAAAACTCCCTATGGATTATGACCTCAACATTGAAGAGGAAATAAGGACAAATGGCCTGGGATCTCAGTCGATTTCGATCCACAAACATTCCTACTATATTTTTACTTAACAGTAAATTAAAGAGTGAAGAGGTCACAAATACTGCAACGGCCACTTCAGAGAACATGAGCCATCAAATGAACTACGACAAAACAATTTAATGAACAAGTGCGAAGAGCAGCAAACTTTCCACAAGTGTATCCTCCGGATTCACTAATTTGGAATGTCTTTGAGTGTCGCAAAAAATACCTTTCACAGATAAGAGTTATTTACGTAAGAGATAATTTATTGTTAATACAAAAGCAATTGCGTAGGCCAAAACTAAATGTTTGACTAGAACAGTTTTTATCAATGTTTTGCACGGCAGTTCAACAGTACTATCTCGATCACTTACGTCACCTGTTGTAAAATACTAGAGCTTTAAAAAATCAGGTATACCTTCATAAATATCATGTGGAAAGAATGAACGCTACAAATTATTAAACAAAACGGGTTATGTCGGCACTGGATACGTACCGCTTGCTCAGAGATTTTCGGTCATACTGATACCCATCTGATCTCCGTCCGCAATCAATTGGACGGAAATTGGAGCGAATAAAATTTAAAACCAACAACTAGTACTAGGATGATCAGCAGAGATGGTTAAGTAGAAGAAACAACAAAAGGAAAGAATATATTTCCAGATTTTAGAAATAACGAGCTCAATGCTGACCGAGGCGGATTCAGTGTTCATCTTGCGAGTTCGGCGGTTATTGTACTTTTTACAGAGAAGTAAAATAAAATAAGCAACTCTAGTACATCTTGTAGTTCTTTTAGTTACAATTTATTGTAATTACCTTAGTTGTGCCAATTGCCACAAATGGACTAAATTGATATTTACACGTAATCACGCCTTTGCATACACAACTGAGTTCACTACTTTTCCATCTTAGGTTCATATTTAGGTACGAGTATGTAACCTTTATGTTCTTCAAACCCGAAGAAGTGATCTTTTTCGACTTATTGGGATGAAATATCAAATAAATAAAAACCATTATCAAAATTCATTGAGATACGAGTAATTATTGATTTTTGAACATTTCAACCTCCATTTTCATTCATCGAGAGTAATACAGGGTCGACGAGATGACTAACCTTATGTCTACAGTTTTCCTTGCAACAGAACTTATGGCAGGACTATGTAAGTATATATGCGTTATGTAATCATGGTAGCACGCAGTTGCATCCTACGGGCGGTATGTAAACACTATGCTTGCGACTGGATTTTCATGTTACCCAAAAAATCTTCATACAGTAATGAAGTATGTTTAGGTCTTGTTAGATTCCTGGCATACAATTTTACTTCCGTCTGTGGGATGAAGCACTTGGGGCCGGTCGGCTCCTTTCGTGAGCACTCGGGAACGATCAGCATTCGCTTCACAAGAGCAGCCAACGGTGGCCAACACTACGGCATCGCTCCGACCGGTAAATCTACGGATTTATCCATATGCGAAGAAAAAAATAGATTTATTGGTGAGGAGATTGTGTACTAGTCAATCCCTTAGTAAAAATGAAGATTAGTTGGGCATGTAGATCAGAATGATGTGTATAGTTTGGTGGTCTGGATGCTCGCAAGCTCGCATCTCAAAAAGACATAACATCAAGTAGTCAATCCCTTAGTAAAAATGCAGATTAGTGGACATGTAGGTCAGAATGACGTTTTAGAAGTATATTTCGGGAACAAGCAAAAAAAATGATCCATGCAACAGGATTTGAACCCACGACCTTCGTCCCAGAAGACCGTTATCATAACCTATGAGCTACGATTCACCTAGCGTTTAGAGTTGCAATCACAGTACTTAACCATTCCGAGCCCCAAGTACTTCATCCCCCAGACGGAAATTACAATTTTTTCCAGCAAATGGTTCTTTGCAAACAATCGATGAAGTAAGTTTTGCCGCCGCTGAAATGGAATTCCTTAATTGCAGAGTTGTTTACCCGGCGACGTTGATAGGTTTTCCCCCGATTTAGGATGTTGCGAAATGTTGTGGAGATTTTAATACAGCCCAAGTCCGCGCCGAAATGTTACGAAATTATGTCACAGTAACTTTTGGTTTCCAGGTTGTCAATTTGCTTCTAAAGCTGGCTAAAACAACCATATCCGGGAAGTTTGGTGCCTGGTTACGTGCTTGTATATTCACTCGATTTGGTTCTCGCATTTTCGCACGTCATACCGAGAAACGGTGCAAATTATTAAACAAAGGTTTTTATTTCTGTACTGTATATTCCATCTACACATTAGACCTGTATATACTTATTAAACGAAGTTTATTATACATTAGGTGTCAAAATATATCTGCATAGGTGTAGACGCCTACCGAAGAGAAATTAAATAAATTAAGTAACACACCTACATTTTCCACCAACCGAAAATAATTACATTAAATACATCACCTAACTAAGCGTCAGAAGTACACCTACGGGTGACATAAGTTATAATAAACCCAGTTATCTGAAGTGAAAATTCAAATGGAATTAAATCAGCTAATACGAGCGTGATTTTTGCTATATTCCATCAGTTATGATTTGCTCACATGTTGATGATTTTTGTTCCTTCCTGCCAAAGTTTTAGCGTATATGGAGATCAAACAGATGAACGCACGCAACTCAGGTGGTTTCATCCGATTCTTTGGGATGATGTCTATAAATGAGACCCAAAAATCATTACTGTTACCTTGAGAGTTTTCGAAATTGTTTCTCTCAATATTTCAGCCCTTAATTACTACCCTTTAGGATTAATCAAAATTGATGCCGAGGTTACTGGCACATCTCCGGCCGATGTACGAGTATGATTTTTGTGCCAAATTTCATAAACTTTGAGTTTATTAGTTTCGAGAAAAAAAAAACTTTGGACGACGGATACTTTTTTTTTTTTGTAATTTGATTTTTGGATTCTATTCATCTTGAAACGTAAACTAACAAATTTTGAGGGGAGGGTTAACTTTTTTTCCCCTTTAGTAGACTAAAAAGGTTCATCATAGAACATAATAAACTACAATTGATTACCAAAATTATATAAGTTATTTTGATTATCATAATGTGTTGTCTATTGCTTCTAAAGAAAGTACATAATAATGAATAAAACAATCTTTCTGAATTCTCTCATTTACTCTATTTCTTTACACAAGGTAAGGAGTTCACGGGCTGCGAGAGGCTGAAACATGTTTCATGTTTTATCATTTTAGCCGCAGGCTTTAAGCGGATTACAAAGGTTCATTATTGAAAATAATAAACTGAAATTGATTACCAAAATTATATAAGTTATTTTGATTATCATATTGTGTTGTCTATTGCTTCTAAAGGTTGTACATAATAATGATTAAAACGATCTTTCTGAATCTCTCATTTACTCTATTTCTTCACGCAAGGTAAGGGTATGTTCAAGGGCTGTGAGGCTAAAACATGCTCCATGTTTTATCATTTTAGCCGCAGGCTTTAAGCGGATTACGAAGGTTCATTATTGAAAATAATAAACTGAAATTGATTTAATTGCTTCTAAAGGTTGTACATAATAATGATTAAAACGATCTTTCTGAATCTCTCATTTACTCTATTTCTTCACGCAAGGTAAGGGTATGTTCAAGGGCTGTGACTAACAATTTTTTTTCCCCTTAGTCGATTACAAAGGTTCATTATTGAACATGATAAAATAAAATTGATTACCAAAATTATATAATGTTATTTTGATTATCATAATGTGTTGTCTATTGCTTCTGAAGATTGTACGTAATAATGATTAAAACGATCTTTCTGAATCTCTCATTTACTCTATTTCTTCACGCAAGGTAAGGGTATGTTCAAGGGCTGTGAGGCTAAAACATGCTTCATGTTTCATCATTTTAGCCGCAGGCTTTAAGCGGATCCAACCGAGAGTACGGGGGGCGGAGCCCTCTTTTTTTTCTTTTTTTTTTACAAGAATTTAACACAATACAATGTTAAAAACAAATTGTCTACTTTCAGCAAAATGGGGCGAAAATTGATTTCCAATAGTACTTTTGAGACTGAAAACTTTGAATGCGTGTGTGTCTACTAAGTCAGTCATGCAAGACTCTGACCAATCAATCAATTATCAACATATCAACTAATGAGTGAGGTTTCTGGTCAGTGGTTTTAATGTATGATGACAGTCCCTATAAGACTAACCTGCGGGCTGGTAAGCGTACGCGCAGGGCGATCATGATGATTTTTATCACTTTGAGCGGACGCAGGAGGCTTGAGGACGACGCACACGCGAAAACTTTTATCTCTCATGGAAAACCACTTGAGCGTCGGGGGAGTCGCACCTTTGAAAGGGCCATCGGAGACGGCACTCCGGGACATGTCCGTCCGAAACGGGTCCGTCCGGAACTCGTCGGTCCGGGACACGAGCTCCGACGAGCCTTTGGTCGAACGGATCACAGCAGCCCGAGATACAAGCGGGGGCATCGCCGGCTTGACGTTCACTAGACGGTGTCTCGGAGAGCGGCGGATGAACGGGGGAATCCCGGAGCGGCTCTGGGGGAGGGGTTCCGTCGTAGGTCTGGAGTGGGTGTCCGAGTCCGGGCCTACACCTGCCTGCTAGTGGAACGGTAGCCAAATCCAAGCCTGTTCCCGTGCCACCACTGCCCGCTACACCATCGTTAATTTCAGGAAAACACAAGGGTAGGGGGTTGGCGAATTTCAAGAACTCCTCCAAATCAATGTTGGGCATAATCTTATCGTCGAATACGAATACGATTGTAATCGCAATAATTATTCGTTGATTCTGAGTCAACTGCGATTATATTCGTATTCGTGTAATCGTGTTCGTATGTTGGCGATTACACGAATACAACCCATAAAAACGCTGCAAATTATTTCACAAAGGTTTATTATTTTTTCAATTGAGTATGATCATAGTTTTAGTTGGCTTGCGTACGTCATAAGGCCCGTCCAGACTCCTGGGCGTGTCCTATTTCGAATTGCCACAACCTATATTAGATCTCTAAGGGTAGGCTTAACTTCTGTAGGGGATGCTGCTCGCTTCGCTCGCTTGAGGAAGTTATACTGCCCACCCAACTTGGCAGACGTTTTTTTCAGTTGGGAATTATTACAAACAAATTAAATCTTATAAAACTACGTGGAACCACGAAAAGTTTATTCGGGGATGTTGCTCGCTTCGCTCGCAAGGTATACCTGTATATGTGTAGGACAAAGTCCGTATTTATTATTTGAAATGGCTCTCGCTTCGCTCGCAAGGTAGGTACCTATGTAGGCATACCTGCTCGCCTCGCAATGTTGTGACATCGAACCCTTCACGTCAATTCTTGAGCCTTCTCTCGTCCACGGCAGAATCATTTTAATCGCTTTGCTCGCTTCTGCTCGCAATTTGACCGAGTTCTCGTCACTTTTTTCGATATCCGATTTCGGATTCAGATTCGGCGGACCCAAAGCTGTATTTCGCCCGCGAAAACCGTTCCGAAAAACGTACCTTTATGGGGTATATTTTAATCGGAAAAAACCAAGTTTTTCGGCGGACTTTTCGAGAAAACGGGTCCGTACTCTCGCATTTTTTTGACGCATTTCCCGATACTTTTTTCGCGATCCGATCGCGCCGTCGTCTTCCTCGTAGGAAAACCTACGAAACCCGTATTTTTCCGGAATTTTCAACGGCCGTTTAGAGGGGTAGGGGAAGCGGGGAAGTGGAAAAAGCGCACATTAATTCTTACTTCGACCCCCCTCCCGCCCTACGGCCCATGGTTCGGGTGGGATTAGAAAATTTTAAATTCGCTCGTTCCACCTTTCGGAAAATCCCAAGAAGATCCCCCCACTCGTATACTCCCCCCACTCAGCCGTTTGGCCGTGCATAGACACGACAGACAGACAGACAGACGGAGTTTCATTCTTATTAATAGTACTAGCCGCTCCGGCTCGCTACGCTCGCCTCCACGTCCAGCCGGGGGGCAAGCCCCCCGGACCCCCCATTAAGTTGCTCGCTTCGCTCGCAACGTGTGGCGTGTAGGGAATATTGCTCGCTTCGCTCGCAAAGTCTGGCATGTAGGATATGTTGCTCGCTTCGCTCGCAAAGTCTGGCATGTAGAAAATGTTGCTCACTTCGCTCGCAAAGTATGGCATTTAGGGAATTTTACTCGCTTTGCTCGCAAACGGTAGGTCCCTAAGGGTAGGTTTAACTTCTGTAGGGGATGCTGCTCGCTACGCTCGCTTGAGGAAGTTATACTGCCCACCCAACTTGGCAGACGTTTTTTTCTGTTGGGGAATTCTTACTTACAAATTAAATCTTATAAAACTACGTGGAACCACGAAAAGTTTATTAGGGGATGTTGCTCGCTTCGCTCGCAAGTCCGTATTTATTCTGTAGGGGATGCTGCTCGCTTCGCTCGCTTGAAGAAGTTATACTGCCCACCCAACTTGGCAGACGTTTTTTTCTGTTGGAAATTCTTACAAACAAAATAATTCTTATAAAACTACGTGGAACCACAAAAGTTTATTAGGGAATGTTGTACTGCCCACCCAACTTGGCAGACGTTTTTTTCAGTTGGGAATTCTTACAAACAAATTAAATCTTAGAAACTACGTGGAACCACGAAAAGTTTATTCGGGGATGTTGCTCGCTTCGCTCGCAAGGTATACCTGTATATGTGTAGGACAAAGTCCGTATTTATTATTTGAAATGGCTCTCGCTTCGCTCGCAAGGTATTGCGTAGAAGTGCAAATGGGAACCCCCCTGTGAGGGTCCCTTCAGGTAAGCAACGTTGTGTAACGGCGGCCCGTGGTCGATTAATTTCTGATGTTAAACGCTTCCCTCGCAATTCCCCTCCCAATTTGACCTACTTTCCGTCACTTTTTTCGATATCCGACTTCGGATTCAGATTCGGCGGGATCAAAGTTTCTATAATTATATACGTATGTTTATATTTCTCGATTTGACCTCTTATCTATTCAAATAACCATTGCCTTAATAATATCATTATCTAAGTACGTACGAAAAGTCGAGAGGATTTGTTATTAAATATGCGTAGGCAAAGCATTGGTATTAACACACAAATATGACCTAGAAAAAAACGTATATTCATGCCTCGAAGGAACATGAAATTCGAAAGCAATACAAGTGTAGTAAGTTTTCCACGCCACCCTGAAGGTACTCCCTAGGTCTTGTTACCTCACAACCGGAGGTTCACCGCCCTATTACGCTTACACTATCATATCACTCATATTTTCCATCAACATTCATTTGAAAGTTGTGCATTTTGAGATGAGTGAATTTTGTCCTAACATGAGAATAATAATTATTAGGTCGTGCAGTTGTGGTCGTGCATGATCTGGTCCTAAAGTGTTCTGTTGCGAAGTCCTACTGCCCATTGTTATCCTAACCGTGGAATATTAGCTTGCGCAGTTGTGGTTGAGCAGGTTGGAGTTTTAACACGTCAGTCTAACACTCAAAGCCTCGAAAAAGACACTTTTTCGCCCGTTTTTGGCCCATAGCATCTATGCGAGTAAAGCGATCGGGATGGTTAGACGTTAGGACCAACTAGACCCCAAACCCCATGTGCGGGGGTCTATGTGCGAGAGAACGAGTTTTTTAAGTCAATTCTTAGGCTTTTTATGGCCCGGACGGCGGACGGACATTTCAAATTTGGATTCTACGCACCTTGAAACGTAAAGTGACAAAGTTTGAGGGGGGGTTATAAAAATGTTTTGCTATACGATCACATAGGCTTATTATTGGAAATAATAAACCAAAATGCGTCACGGTCATCAATTTCAATAGGGCGTCCCTCCTATAATATGCGAAGCCTTGCTAATATTACCTAGCTTCAGAGGGACGTCCTATTGAAATAGATTTGAGACAAATAGGCTGGGCTCCAATCGTTGAATTCGCTTTAAGGACGTCCCTCTGAAGGAGGTAATATTATAGAAGGGACGACCTATTGAAATTGATGACTGTGAAGCATTTTTATGGGTTGTATTCGCGTAATCGCCGACAGACGAATACGAATATAATCGCAGTTGACTCAGAATCTACGAATAATTATTGCGATTACAATCGTAATCGTATTCGACGATAAGATTATGCCCAACACTTCTCCAAATCATATTATGCTATCCTCTATCAAATCAAAGTAATATACCAATAGCTTTTACAAAGTGAAATTGTCCTTTTACCAAATGAACTCGTCCTCCTGTAATAATATAATGTTCGACTTGTAAATGCAAGAGAACTGTAATAGATCGTGTACCTGCGATCACCCCCAATGACTGTGCGCACTTCGTTATGCACTGCAGGACAGCCTCTGCATTGAACAAAAAATGTCTTTGCCAACTTCATTGATTCATAGGTTTTATTTCATTGTTACATAGGTGTCAGTAACATTTCGTGATAATTTCATAGGTATCTTGGTTTAGGTTGTTCGACATAAAGGTTAATTCTGTTTATTAAAAAAAAACAACATTTTTTTGTTCTTTTTTTCCGTAGGCGTAGATAAAATGAAAATTCAGCCCAGAAGAGTTCCCCAAGAATAATACAATAATATTCTTGAAAAAAAGTTATGTAGGTATCTGCTAATTCAGTCTGGTCACCTGCAAGATTTTGTCACTCTACATGAAAGATGAATTTATTTTGTAAAAAGACGGATTCAATTTGTAAAATGACTAATTCAATTTTTAAAAGAACGAATTCATTTTGTAAAAGGAAATTTGTAAAAGCTACATCTATCTTCTTCGGCCTCATCTATATAAAACTATCTAGTTCAATATTCGCCTATTGCTGTTTCTTTTGTAGTTTCGAAAAAGGCCGAAATATTACAAATAGTTTCGTGTCGTTATTTTCTGTTTTCTTTTCTTACTGAGTGATGAATAAACAGGATGTTAACACTTTTGGTTCGAAACCTTCTACGGATCATTTTTAAAACAAATTTTCAAAAAGTTCCTCTCCGACAATTTTTTTTTTTTTTTTTTTTTTTTAATGCTTAGTTTTCGAGTAATTTCACGTTTAGGATATGTTCGTATTTTCAATTTAATGTCACAAAAATTGTCATAACTCCACTTAGGTTTTCTGTCAAACCAAAAATAGGCACACAGTTGGAAATATCGTAAAATTTCCTTTCAGATCACTCATGATTGGTGATTTCCTTTGACCTTTTTGAAAGATTTTATCTCAATCAGTGGAACAAACCTTGGTCTGCATTGAAAATAATTTCATTTGATATAAATCACTACATTTTGGAAAAATTATATTTCCTGATTTCTTAATCGAGGAAAACTTTCCTAAAATTTCATATTTCCAACGGTATAGTTAATTTGACTTTTGCTTAGCTAATTAGGGGAGAAAATTATGTAACTACGTTTTATTCTTAAAAAAAAAAGTCGATTCCTCGAAGAAATCGGGAGTTTCCAGGTAAAATTACTTTTCATGAACCGGAGTTTGGGGTCGGTTTCTACACATTTTTTCCCGCGGAATCGAATGGTAACACTTGCAGATCATCCCAACTCCGTTATAACCAAGTTTTACACTTTAATCCATAAATTTTTAATGAATTATTTACGTTGAATTTTATGTGTTTTTAGGGGTAAAACTAGTTAGTTATAGTGTAAAACTTGGCTATAACAACTATGTCATACTTAGATGGCGCCGAGGTTTCCCCAAGGAGAATGGGTGGGAGCGTGAGGTTTCCTTCCCCGATACCCCATCATATTGCACCTTTTTGGAAAGCTCTCGTCAAGATCATTCTGTTGATAGATAATTAACCAGATGAATGGTTTTCCAGTATAAACAGTTCTTTATGATGTACTATTCCACTCCTTTACCTAATCACTCTGTGCTAGTGCTAGTTCGTGTATTTCTCAAATTCCAATTAGACCCCAGAATTCGCTGTTCACCATTGCCTCAGAGACTCTAGGGTAACAATGAACCAATACTCGTGAAATTGTAGCCAGGCCCGGTCCATATCCACTACTGCCCTGTGCATTTACATATTTTCAGAGTTGTATCAGTTTAGAGGATAATCGAATTTTTATACACCGGGAAAGCCCTTATTTTTATCAGATAGTATCTGATAGATTATTTATTATTATTGAATTAGGTAAGACTCAACCGAATTCAAATCTGAGAATCGTAAACTAATCTCGTTGTAGCATATAGTTTGAAGAAAGTAAATTAAATAAAAATGAAATTACATTATACATTTCTCCGAAAAGATCCATACTTGGGAATGTGATAGATCAAATTTTCTCCGATTCGCATCAGTAAACTTTGATGCTTTGACGAATTTGTCAGCAGTAGCAGCACAATTGAAAGAGAAAATTTCGTTTGATTGCTACAAAACGCGAAAAAAGGGTGTTCTACCAAGTGCTATCTTGACAGACTCACTCGTGATGTCGAACAGTGGAATCGATACAAGCTCCGAAAACGACAAACTATCAACGCCTTTCAAGAGTGATATCATTCGACATTGGGTGTCAGGTCACATAAATAAGGAGGGAAACGATAAAACAGACCGAACCGCCAATGAAGCCAGAGATTTTACACTGCAAGAGATAATAACACCGATCTTTGGTCCCCTAGTCTAGAAGAAAATGGACTGGCATCAAAACTACAGCGAGAAATGTATAGATAGGGGAAATGCACACTTTGAGATTTGCCCACAAGTTGACAATGTCAATGGAAAATCAATGGTTTTTGGGTGTCAATGGAATTCAATGGAAACTCCGTCGTAGAGATATCTATACATTAGAGTTTTTGCAACGCTGAGTGGGGGGAACTAAGAATAGAAGTGAAGCATTGCGCATGCGCGCAAAATACTATCGGTTAGCTGTCTGTTCGTTGTACGAATAGGAAAATCTATTAGGAACTCAAGGGAAGCCGAATACAGCACCGAATACGCATGTAACCTCACATGACAATAACTTATAATGCTATAATCAAATTTAGCAAATTAGCTAGTTGGAATTTCAAAAATCGGCCGTGTAGTGCAATCAACTGGTATTACAGAGAAAAGTTCGTAATAACTGCCCGTCCTACTACCCTATTGTCAAGCTGGTGTCCGTAGCTAAACACGTTAACACAGCAAGCTAAGTTTTATTTCAATAACGGCTCTCTTTGGATCTTCATGGTTGCTATATATAAACAACGATCACTTAATTATTATCGGTGTTTACCTTCAACGCGCCTTTCAGTATAGAATTGCCAAGTTTAGTTTAGTGAACAACCGAGCATGGGAAAATTTGGACCATACGAGCTTGAAGATAGGTACAGGGGGAAGGAATATAAACAACTACGACTAAACAGATAATTTATTACTAATGATAAGCAAGTACCTGGCAATAATGCACTTACTTCAACTATGATTTCACACTTTTTTACCCATTTTCAAAGCCCTTTCCTAGGCAAATTGCTGGTCTACTTGTCCTTTCGATCCAAACTGATTAGTTATTCAAAGCTTTCGTTTTCCTCTTATGAGAAGATTAGGGAAGCAAAATTGTTACCACTAGATTTGTATCCGAATACACTGCAGTACGATTTATTCGACTTTTTAGTAGTCACCGAAGAAAATTGACAAACAAACGCAGGTAACCTATCAAGCTGCTATTCCGGGTGATCCCGCTCTAGTTCATTAAAGGCCTTTTGACCTAACTTACTCAACTTGTGGGATATCGAAGATTCTAATTGAATACTCAAGCTGGAAGTGCAATCGATACTTGTAGACGGTACTTACCGCCTACGAGATAGCGCAGAATCCAACACTAATGGAGGTTGTATAAACTTGAAGAGACTTACCTTTTTGTAAGTGACTTCTCCGCCATCGCCGACCCGCCGATGCCCTATCTTCTTCTCCCCCTTCTCGGATTTGTGCCGCGCCATCGCTCCATTTGGTCGGGAAATGGTGTCCTGGGGAAGCAAAAGAATAAATCAGCCATTGACGGGACAAATGGGAAGGAGATGTATTTGTAATTGCAAATGACGGGAGCTTAAACAGCGGGAAAGGGCGTCAAGGAGGAACACTTACGTCTTTCTTGTCGTCATCATCACCATCTGAAACAGAAATTAAGCAAAGGATTACAAAGTGGTTACGAAACGTCAACAACAATCGTTCACAATAATTCATAGTTTTACATAATCATGTAACTCTCTGCGTTATCAACAAAACACGTAATTTATCGTCATACAATTCCTCGAGACTAAATACCTTAATCAACAATCCCTCAACAGAATTCCCCGACAGACCCCTTATTACTTCTTTCCATTTACCACAATTCAAACCATACCAAGACTTCTTTCGAATTTGTTCATTTTAAGGGTCCACCACGGTGCAAACTACGACTAAATGAAATAGGAGCTAACTTGTTGTAAGTGAACGAACACCAGTGAGAATATAACTGTGAGTAGTAACAATTTATTGTACAAAACAGACTGTTCTGTCATGGTAATTCGATGGAGTAGTGTCAACATGACAGTAAATTGTCTTCAACCCGAAAAATATATATAAATTCTCGGCGCTTCGCCCCACAGCCTCCCAATTTCACCCTTATCAGTAAATCTTACTAAGCAAAACGCTTTATGACGAAGTCATCAGCTGATCAATGCACAAGGCACAGTGCACATTCTAGATGTACGAAAGGAAGTCCTTTTCAATTTT
This sequence comes from Adelphocoris suturalis, assembly GCA_030762985.1. Classification (NCBI taxonomy): domain Eukaryota; kingdom Metazoa; phylum Arthropoda; class Insecta; order Hemiptera; family Miridae; genus Adelphocoris; species Adelphocoris suturalis. The sequence goes on along the minus strand of CM061044.1, from coordinate 26,979,567 downwards.
CACACTTTAGGTCGACAATGAAAGACATTAGCAACAGAAGTCCCTCTCAGCTGATCAGTGCAGCTTCTTACCTTTTAAGTGTATTCTAGATGTTCCAAAGAACTTAATTTCAAATTTCAGCACCACAGGCCTATTAGGAAAGATTCCGAGTAACCGTAATGCGATTTCGTAACCTATATTCGTATCACTATTCGGTGCTCGGAAGAAAGTAGTCAATAATAATACGACCGAAATCCCGTATTACGGAATTGAAATGAATGTTTTTCAAGTAATTCGACTTGTGTTTTGACATTTGGAAAGACATTAATTTTCAAGTAATGCCATTCTAATAATTTGTCATAACTTCATACCGAAAATTAACATTTATGTCGATGATTTCCACATAACTTCCACAGACAATGATTTAGGATTAAGATGGACTGGAACTGATGGAATATTGTCTAGGTGCTCCATTTGATAGAAAACACGAACTAAGATCCTCAACTCGTTTTTCTTTACTCGTTTTTCTTTCTTTGTTTTTCTTTCTGTTCTCGTAGAACAGAGGAAATATCAATCGGCGAATATTGATCTGTAGATGAGAGATTGATACTGTACAAACTTGATCAATTTATGTAGAATAGGAAGAAAATTTCACTGAAGTGTTGTTAGGTAAACATTACTCAACTAATAAACCATTGTGAAAAACTGAGAAGCACATTATATTTTTAGAATGGCACAGTCTTACAGTCGCTCAACCGAGGATGTCATGGAGGATTCGTAGATCTATAAATTGTCAACTTCCTTCGCACGGTCATTCCTTTGCCGACACTCGTGGTCCTATTAGAAAAGTGATTAAGGCTGAATTTCCCTTGTGTTCCCTCAAAATTCAAAATACTTACATCATTCAATGAACATCAATTTAAGTTAGAAGGATCAATCTATGTAAGCTGGGGAAGAATAATTTATTCGTTATGAATAACACAGCAATAGTCGGAGATCAGCAGTTAAGATATATATGTACCTATAATTGACTTTACGGTTTTCTTTCTTGTCTTTTTACTCCAAGTCTGAAATTCGGTAACATTCAAATTAAGGTTCCAAATCTTAAATAGGTATGCAGATAATATTGCATGAATAGTAAGTCAGCATAGTCTGCCATTCCATCAAACTGCATATAAAGGTATCAAATTCTGTAGAGAATTATTCAAATTCTGCATTCAGACCATTATTTTCGAAATTTCTTCAACTGCTTATCATAAGAACACGATCATAGTTCAAATAAACTAAATGCGCCCAACCCGATTCAGGCTGCTGGTAATGTATGTACTTGGTTGTACCAAAACCTTCGCTAACTTTGACTACTACCTACCAGTCCTTATTTATATAATCTATATGAATCATCGTGTTGTTGATACTTATAGAAACCTATACAAATTATACTTATCTTACGTCTCCATTGTCAAACAGTAGAATCCAATTCAAGAAGAGAATTTGTGAATGGCTAATTAAATTAGGAGTGGATAGATCAACAAAATCATTCTAACCTCGTATATAACGTATAGCAGTCGAATAAGTATGTATTTATTTATGTACAATTGATTTTTTTGTTTTTTTTTTTTCCCCAATCCATGAAAGGATGCTTAGTTTGGCACTACCCTTACAGGGCACTTCAGTCTTTGCCTACCCTGCAAAAAAAGTGTTTGTTGCAATGAAATAGGTATAATGAATTTTATGTTTACTACTATTTTATTTATACAAAACATTTTGTGTAAATATGTACTAATTCAATTTTGTTTTCTTTGGTGTAAATTAGTACAGTTCAGCAAATACCTTAGAACAAACAAATAAATATATGGAAACATTTAATAGTTGCCGACAAACCGAAAATTAACTCGAGCAAATAACCAATATATTTGCACTTTATCACAGAGCTGTGCAATCAACAAACAACTACAGGAACACATGTAACACATGAACACATGTAAGTCGTAAGAAGCACACACTAAGAGACGGATCAATAATATATTTATTGTGTAAATATGTACTGATTCAGTCGTGTCCGAGACCTCGGAGAGGAAACATCGCGCTCGAGATATTCGGATTTGTGCACTGCACAAAGAAACTGCAACATTATTCAGCGCTTTCAGAATAATGTTCTGCGTACCTGCGTTGATGCATACAGATACTTCAGAAACGACAGATTACACTATGAGTTGAAAGTTGAATCTGTCAATGAGGTTATCCGCAAGCAAGCCGTCAATCACCTTTTGAGGCTCAGAGATCATGTTAACGAGGATGTCGTTCAGCTCCTTGACACCGAAGATCTACTTAGAAGACTTAAAAGAACTAAACCGCATGAACTAAGTGAAATAAAATGAACGTCAAGACTAGTGACTCAATAATCAGAACAATAAGTCTAAAGTGAAGTATATTAGATCTTTAGATCTTGAGATCTTGATGTAATAATTTATCACATGAATATTGCTTATAAGTTGTTATTACTTGGCGCAATAAAACTTGTCAAAAAAAAAATGTACTGATTCAATTTTGTTTTCTTTGGTGTAAATTAGTTCAGCAAATACCTTAGAACAAACAAATAAATATATGTAAACATTTAATAGTTGCCGACAAACCGAAAATTAACTTGAGCAAATAACCAATATATTTGCACTTTATCACAGAGCTGTGCAATCAACAAAGAACTACAGGAACTCATGTAACACATGAACACATGTAAGTCGTAAGAAGCACACACACTAAGAGACGGATCAATAAAGCACGTGTTTCCCAGGAGGGAAATAATAATTATTGGTCAAAACGCTCTTATATGGAATTTAGAGACGTCAAGAACTCCTCGGAGACCGCCTGTGCATGACTGGCCACAATTACGTTGGTCTGAATTTGCCGTCGCTAATGATGATGAACATCTGGAAGGGGCGGCCTAAGGGAATTGGTCGAGCTGGAGGGCCTGCAGAATTATTTAGTACGAGACGGTCCCTCGCTTCACTCTACGGAACTTTTTTGCTCTCAGGGAGTCCCATCGTGATTTCGGTCTAATCTATTATTATCCCTGCATTTAGGCTTCTTCTACTCGGGTGTAATTGGTTTCATAAATATATCACAAATGGCCATCTCATCTCATCACTCACTGAAAAAAGCTGACCGTCTCTGCCGTCTCACTGGTGCAGAGAACCTCCAAACACGTTACGCTACAATAGAAGACATCCAACACACCGCTTCACCATCCAAACTCGTCGAACGATTTCGTAATTTATGGATTCAATCTGTGGAAAATTTGTATTTTCATTGTAGCTCTAGCTATGATAATTATGTGTCTAATTGATGTGCCGAATTTTTGAGTAGCAACTGAATTTCAGTATACGCACATGATCAAGGTCAACCCTTCAGCACTGAAGTCGGGTCAATGTGACCCGAGTGCTTACTCAACCATCTGTTTTTCATACTTTGAACCTTTATTTTCCTCAACCTCTCCCTCTTATCTTCGAGCACATTTAAAACTACTTTTCAGTGTGAAATTGACCGTTGAAGCGTGAACATATTTCTGAAAATCGCAATTCTGACCCGACCTCAGTGTTTGTGTTACAGTTTGCAGTCAGTTTTTTACCCAACCTCAGTACTCGTCTTCTATAATTTTCTCCACTGTTCGGTTGTGTATCTGATCGCTCCACATTGCCAAAGGCTCAGATGATATTTTTCATTGACATGGACATCTTGGATGGATTACAGCGTCAAAATCAGGAAGAACAGATATCAAATGAAAACGATAGTGAGGTGAGTGATAATAAGGTGTTCAGTGATCATGACACTGAAAGTGAGTCCGAAACGAATCCTGATAAGAATGACTCCGAAAGTGATGATGCTGATCAGAAGACAAAACAGTCCGAATCCCTACGGTACTTTTGAGTAAAAAAAGGACAATTCCGTTGGTTCAAAGAACTGCAACAAGAACGGGGAGAATTTGGATAGCCACCTTCCATCAGGAGTGGGCCCTGGATTTAGAAAGATTGAGTTTGAATTAAAAGCATTTTCACTCTTTTTTGACGATGAACTCCTTTCTTTGTTGGTAAAGACCAAATCGTAAATTTTTAAAAATGTTTCGGTTTCATGTAAATACGTGAGTTTTACGAGGGTTGTGAATGGCTAGTTGCATTGTAGATGGTCTAATAGGCCACATTGTTTTATCAATTCTGTTTCTTTTTGCAAGATTCTATTTATTTTTCTCTTTTCATAAGGTGTCGCTAGTCCATTTGAAATTAAAAAATCATAATTTCATTATGTTTATACTAACCTTTGCCGTCTATAATGTCTATAAATTACTACAATTTTTAAATCAGGAGAACCAGTGTTTTTCAAGATTTATTGATGAATGTTTTGATTTCATAATAAAGATAATAAATTATTGTTACAGATTATAGACTTACATGATCATTTACCCATTTCTTTCAATAAATTATCGAGAATAACAAATTCGGGTCGTAGTGACCCGACCACAGTATTGACGTAGGGAAATTCACCTCAGTGCTGAAGGGTTAAGTAACCAAGCTGCAATAAAAAGTGTACAACAAAATGAATTTGAAGGGCAGAGCCCGCATCACCAGTCATCAAGCAGTAAATTTGTTGAGGAGTGTGACAGCTACTATGAAACTTAATTGTGTGAATGTTCAGCAACCAGAAGACCCAGCAAGTATGAGGGATTCAATCGCCTTTTGACCTTATTGGAACAAGTTCTTCTTTCTAGTTAATTGTGTAAAAACTAGATCATTTTTCTAAAATTAGGGATTCTTGTATTAATGACTGATAACCATGCCCTATTATTTCATAAGACTAGATGAATTTGTACTGTGGGATACTCTTAACTAACTAACTGACTCTGTAAAAGTTTCTCTAATCGTTTGCATTATTATTTGTCTACATTCCTTCTAGTTATTTCTACTCTATTTTGCACTTATAGACTTACGCATGTATTCGTATGTCATTACTGCAACGCAGGAAGGCCTCTGCAAATAAATCATTTAATTTCATTTTGTCAACACTATTAAATTCAGGAGAAAATTATGCGAGTGATCAAATATAATAATTTCAACAACGAGCTGCCAAACGAATATGAGATGGAAGATGGATAACGTCGAACTTGAACCACAAAAAACTGGCTCTCAAATCACGAATCAAAAGGGAACAAGTAGGAATAAAACATCAACTACTGATTTTCCGTGTCACGTCCATTTATTCTGCTCCGTCGCCGGAAACATGTCAGCTTCTGAACTGTCTGCTACGCAACATGACAGAGAGAGACAAAAGCTTTCATATTGTGATGTTTGATTGTTGCGCATTGGCCTTCATTTCTCTCATTCAACCAACACTAAACTGTGTAAAATGGCATGATTTACGTGTTTCTTAATGTGACTTGCTGACTTAACCAGCTAACAAGGGCCAAGCCTACAATCCGGTAAGTTGACTGATTAAAATTGCACCAGTCCTCAGATTGTAACAGCAACCAGTGGAAGAAATTTCTCTCGGGCAATGGAGACCAAGGAGTTTGAATTAGAAAACGGAAACCCTTCGGTTTACCAGAGACCTAATCTAGTGATTTCAATGAAACTTCAGCAAGTCAAATTATACGAGATCAGGAAATAATTTAGTTCCTTAATCAACCCCAGAAAGATCGAAGTTTAATACTACGTACCTACGTGCCATTTATATCTGAAGGTAACTTTCTATTTTTGAAAAAGGTAATAGAGCCATTAATTTGAATGTAGTAGAAACACCCATCGCCTATACAATGACGTTATTTACGTTTCAAGTATTTATCAGTTCGACGAAAGACATTGATTACAGTACCTACGGGCAAACACTCATGGAAAATAGAACATTATTTCGAGGCAATCGATCAAACTGTTGCCCTCACAATCCTTCATCTATGTTTGGTTTCATTCAAATGGTTGTCAAACATGACCCGAATATTAGTGATTGACTCCTACAATGACAGCGACCCCGAATCCATAACACGATAAACATATTACAAGAACATGAAATCTAACAATGTATCGAACAATGATATGTCGAACTGTTTCAAAAGCATGACTCTCGCCAATGACTCAGTTTTGATGTGCTACGGGTCAAATGAGACGTGGATTGTTCAGAAGCTCAAGAGAGACTTGATCACGGTTAAGTTAATGGTTCAGCAGATACTGTCGACAATACGATTTATTAGGTTCGGAAGGAACTATTACGCCAAGTATATGTATACAATTAAAGTTTTAGGTTCAAAGTATTCATGTGGCGGTCCCCCTTATCTACTATACGAGTACGTTATCCACTCATTGAACGATAAACTTCTAAATTTCAACTTTCTATCCAAAACACCACCCCGAGTTCCAAATTCAGAAGGCAGTTCGTAAGTGACGTCCTCGATGAATCGCGCAGAAGGCGCAGCATTCAAATCAGTCCAAGAGGCTGATCATGCAAACGTGAAAACGTGAAACTGCTATATAATTATTATCGATTCAATACTCGGAGCTTCCCCAAATTTTTAAATTCATGCTGGGAAAGGCCCAAGTAACGAGTGTCAATACCCACGGAAAGCAAACCATGGACTACAGTGCATACAAAATGTTTACAGCAGTGATTCGTATATGTATAGAAACCGAAATCGGAAACAGAAATTTTGTCTAAGTCACTCCTAGGAGTGACTGAGGAGGACTGTTTTCATCATTATATTAGAACAGTCAGAGTGACACCGAGCAAATGCTGATTAAGGCGTCCCTTGAAGCTGGGTTTCGTCAACAGAGGGAAGACCTATTGGAATTGATGCAGGGTGTGAGGAACCTCCCAATTATGAGAGAAAAATAACCGTATACCGAGAAAAATGAACCATAGGTGAGTTTGTGTGGTGTGTGTGTGTGTGCGCACGCGTGTGTGTGACAATTTTTTTCGACGCTACCAGGCCACAATTCTCTACCGGTTTACGAGATTCTTTCTTTGTCCGATTCCACTTTTACTCAAGTTGTGCAACGAACCCCGGAAATTGTGAATTTTATGATGGACGAGAAGGAATGGAGGGGGTAGCGACGAAAAAAATTGTTTTTCGAGAAATTTTGTCGACGCCACCTAGACAACCAATTTTTGTGATTCTTATGTGGTTCGATTCCAATTTTAGTCTAATTGTGCATCAAACATTTGGAATTTTGGATCTGATGTCATGATGATGGGGTGAAGGAGGCAATTACCGATTCTTTCAAGCGCTGCTTAAGCAACAAATCTCAACCGATTTCTGTGATTCTTAGTTTGTTCAATTATGAATTCGGTCTAATTTTATAACATTCCTATGTCAGGAGATTCAAATTATTACAGAAGGGTCTAAATGGAGAGAGGAAATAGGAATAAATCGTGGTGCTTTAACTATTCTCGTCAGATTTTCAAGATTCTATTTTTCCTCAATCATGAATTTGGTCTAGTTTCGGAAGACATGTCAGGAGTTTCAAATTGCATGATGGAAGGGGTGAATAGAGGAGGTAATAGCGATAAATCGTGAATTTTTTACTAAACATCTGATTACCGTGATAGTTTTTATTATTTGTTTAATCCTGATTTTAGGTTCAGATATGCAACCTTGGAAGCTTCAAATTTACTGATGGTGTTGGGAGTAAATGGAATGATCATTCAGAGGGGGAAAAAAATCAAGATTTTTTTTTTTAATATTCTCAACAAAACAATATACAATCCATTTTCAGAGACGTCCCAGTAACGCATGTATTTCTTACCAATGTGTGTTTAAAGGTTTTCAGTATGATTTCAGACCCAAGAATTGAGGTTGTTCCTGAAAATAATTCCCAGGATTATTAGAAAACATGGCTTCTGCCCATCGGAGCTTTGGGAAAGTAAAAATGAGGTGAAGCACACCATTGGGAGCCCTTCGCCGATAGCAACCGGTGGGGTTATTATGTTCAACACGAAAAGTGTAAAATACCTGTACGGAGCGAGTGAAGAAACACTCGAGTCTCTAATGGACACCTCGCGTGGGCTAATAAAACGGTACCTACCTTCCTACCTCCAAGCCACGAGATTCCCAACATTACTAAGGGATGGCGAGGAATAAAATGATGAAAAAACTAAAATAGTAATACTACGAATATTGACGGTTTGCTTTTCATTTTTACTAGGCGTACGTTTAAATATTATGTATTCAAAACCAGATGTACTTGAACTGCTTTTTAGGAAGTCCCTCTAAAGCTAGTCATATAGACAAGGCTTCTTATATAAGGGACTACTTATTGGAATTGATCCAGGGAGATGTGGGCCACCACTTCCATGAGAAAAAAATAACCGAATACGAATCCGAATCAGACCATTCTAAGACCGAATCCTTAGGTGGACTTTGGTTCGGAAGTTTTGGAAAGAAGTTTCGAACGGCTGACGAACTTTTTTGAGGGGGGTGGATTCGTGCACCTTGTGCAACGTAAACCAATACATTTTAAGGGGGTCTTTAAAATTATTTTTTCTTCCTTGATTACAAAGATTCATTACTGAAAATAATAAACAAAAAAAACGGGAGGAAAATTTACAAAATGCACGACTTAGGGCCGGTTTGTCAATTATCTACATTATTTTCAGGGTAGCTATACCGAGTATAGCGCTATACTATCAATGCCGAATTACCTTGCGGATAAAATTATTCCTCAGACCAATTCTGTCTGGCAGATAGCGCCGTTAGCATCCTTATTGGTGTCCTTAGGCGACAAAATATGGGCGCTTTACACATGGAGCTACCGCAGAGAAGAGTAGGAGCTACATTTTCTTCGTGGATCGACCATTAAAAGAACCGGGTCTGACGTCCACAACACAACAGTGTTCATCATGCTATCAAGCTTGGCAAATAAGAAACCACCACATTTTTGCCATTTGCTATTTACTTCATTTCTAGAGAGAGAAATACATACACGAATTGCGATATTGCAACCTGAATTATTATGAATGAATTATTGTGATCAGTAAGTTGTGGACTTAATTGCATCTTCGATCTGTGTTAGAATGTAAAGAACGGTATCTTTGTCCAAAATTCGTCCCATATTAGTAGGTGATCTACACGGAGTCTTACTTGGTATATTCGGTCTTCTTTTCCATTCAACGAATTATGCTACGATAGAATCTTCATCGTTGCTGCTATTTGAAACAAATCCCCAAATATCCATTCCATTGGAAGGTACAAAAATAAAGACAATCAAACGAGATTCAAATAAGATTTTTGTAAATAAATAAACTTATTTGAGGTTAGAAAGCTCTAGATATATCATTAACCTCAAGTTATAATTGTTATCCAGGAATCCAGGGACCAGATAAATTAAAACGCCAGATACGTTTAACTAGGGATGGATAAACACCCCCCATTGTGTTCTCTGGAGGATAACGCTATCCCTCAGATAAATCCCTATTATCCATTGGATAAATGTGATTGATTAACCGGCCCTAAGAGAGATAGTGTATTTCAATGATTAACTGTTGTCAATACATGGGTATTTATTATAATATAAGCTTGAAATAGTAATAAGCTCATTAGATTGAAGCTTGGTACATTATATTAAGTCATTTAAATTATAGTTTTTTCAATGAACTTTAATTGCTAAAATAACCCTTTAGAGTTTCAAGCAGGGGCTGTGAGGTATGAGTATCGGCTATAATTTTATATAATGCGATTGAAGTGGCCTTTATGACCTACTGAATTGCTTGATATGAAAATTCTCTGTACTACGTATAAAGATATCCAACTTTTAGTTTGGTATAAAAACATTTTTGTTAAGCATTGTTCTATGCAGTGTGCTAACCGCATTAATACCGAACCAATGGGATAAATAGAAAAGCGCGGAAGAAACTCAGCCAGACTTGTTCTGAGAACTCAAAATTAAGAAGTCTAGATAAAGTAGATAAACAACGCAGGGGAACAAAGGACCTCACCAAATTAAGAGGTGCAAGCCAGCGAGAATTGTCGCCTCGATAACCGAGCTGAGGAGACACAGCATCCTACAGTTGGGAGGGGCGCAAGTGATATTGAGATAAAAACCCACCAATACGTGGATAGTCAACCCTTCATAGATGTCATGTAAGGAGGAAAATCCGTTCACCGAAGTGGCGAACAGCTTGCAAGCTATGGTATTTTTACAAACGACCCAAGCCTTCCGAATAGCAAAACCTACCACTCCTGCAACAAAAAAAGCTGGCTTTCATCCATACAAGATGAAGTTACGGACATGAAGGTACCCTTCGATGTTTTAGATAAAGCATTTAAGCACAAGAGAATTCTTGCCAGCTCACTCATCCTATGCCCTTCACAAGTCCTATGACTGCGACGTGAATCCTCACTAGATGTTGGAATCCACATCACCACTCAGTCTTATCCAACACCTTTCACTGATCGTTGATGACAATGCCAAATGGAACTGACACTACCTGATCAAGTTAAGCCTAAATGAACTGTGGAATCTTGCACTTCGAATTTCTTCGACTGCTTGTTTATACCATTGTCAGTGCTGCTTCCGATTTTATAGTTTCTGGAGAAAACTAGGCCAGTTACTAAAACATACTGTTGCATGCCATGCCAAGGATTGGTTCGTATCACATATCTGATTCTCTTCGGTGCTTAATTTCAGAGGCTGGTTTACACCCATAACCCAACAAGGCTGCCCTACCAACCACCCAACACCCTGAGGAATCTCAACAATCCAATTTGATCTGTAGCCTCTTCCGTTCAAGTTGTAACGGTTTCCACAATTCCCACTTCTTATTGGCAAAGTTGCAAAAATGAAGGCAATTCAAAATCGATTTATAACACAAAAAAGTAAAACCTGCACTTTTTCCTCAATTGTGACTGTTATTTACGAATCATGAGAGCTGATTTTCTGGGCGCAATAAGACTCTTCAAAATAAAAACTCAATCCCATAAGAATTTATAATTTCAGGAAGTCGAGAAGACTGTTGCGAACTCCTGAGTTCAATCATCATCCACGCCCATACGTTAAGGAATTTTTGTTTTTCTTAAACAGAAAACGGCTTTGAAGATTTTATTCAGCACAATTAATACAATCTAAAAGAACCCAGCATGTTAGCATGGTATTTCGATAAAACAATAATAATCACCTACTTGTAATGGTGGATTGAATATGTATAGTCTATATCAGTGCTGTGTGTGGCACCAATTCGGATATTCGGACACCTAATATTTTCTATTCCCACCACCATCTGTTTGGCTTTGTAGGAAACCGTGAAAAACGTAGAACGGCACGATCCCATGCAATTTTCTTTGTTCTCATTTCGTTCATGTGTCCGCTACGTGTTCTCGCATTTTTCAACGTCCGCGATTGTCCACCCAGTACGTGAGTTTGCCGAATGGGGTTTTTCTGTTTGCGCCTTCCGAAGATCATTTGAAATTCGAGAACCCCCTTAATAAAACAAAAATTCAAATATGTAAGCCAAACAAATAAGAACCGAACCCCGCAAGGCTTATTTGAATACCACAACCAGCCTGAAGGTTTGACCGTGGTCATTCAAATACATTGCAACTGCTTCAAAGCGAAGATTCTGCAACGACAGGCACTAGTAACAATATCCAAAAGATTTTCCCAAGATTCTTGGAAGTTCAGATTTATACACCAAATCGGCAAATGATTAAAATCGCGATTCAAAATGGCATCATGTTTATAAAGATTAATACATTAATGATAGATGGAAGTTGGGCATATATACTCGTTCATCTTAAATAAAAAAGAATGCCATAAGGAATGGTTCCAAATCATGCACCTCGTAAATTACATAAGAATCTATTTTGGAACTATTTGGTGGATTTTTGAGTAGCTTCTGAACAATGTCTGACATCGTCGTTTGTTAACTTTTGACTCCATTTTGGCTGTTAGGAACACATGATTTTCAATTATAATAATTTGTAAAAGTTCATGAAAAATTATTTTATCACCACCTCAAAACATTTAACTAGTTTCAAAGAGGATAGAATCCGAAAATTAGAGTAAAATAGAATCTACCGACCTTCTCTTTTCAACACAACTGCGAGTCCGGATTTACGGAATTCGGCTGACAAATCAAACTAAATTTAACTGTAGTCCTGAGATTCAAATGAAAGGTAATAATACATATGTTTGTAAGATTTTACAACAACACAATAATCGATACATGAAGCATGACCATACTGGCGAACTCACAAAGATTTTCTCGTTACATTTATGCCAAACTACTTTGAAATTTGGCCGCTTTGAGAGAAGAGAAATTGTTGAAACCATTAAATTGATGGATTATGCAACAAGAGAAAAAAAAATCGATACATGAAGCATGACCATACGAGCAAATTCACGTAGACTTTCTCATTATATTTATGCCAAATTGGTTTAAAATTCGGCCGCTTTGAGGGAATAGAAATTTTTGAAACTATTAAAATATGGCAAAATAACTTTCCTAAATAATTACCTGACACAAACCCACTTTAGGGTTTTAAATGATTTATTGCAGATTTAGTTGATTTTTAGCATGTTTAATAAAATTTAAATTTTTGCAATTTTGAATTGTTTTTTTTTTCCAATACTTTTTCAAATTGTAATCTTTTTCAAAGCTTAATTGTATGGCAAAGGAGCGGATTTTTTTAATCACAATTCTATGGAGAGTTATCGTTTGGAATTAACACACACATACACACACACAAACGTGTATATATATCTTGTTTGGTGAACAACATCTACCAATGAATCATGAATCAAGCTGAGCAGGTTTGAACCATTCGCGAAGAACAAAGCACCTTCTTCAAAGGGACACTCCACAAGACTGGTTTGTCGTTCTATTTCGGACACAGATTTAGTGACTTTCGATTTATACGAGTCTATTTCTAGAAAGACCTTTTTGGTAACAAACAGCACGAGGAAGAAGAAAATTCGGAGAAGCTCGAAGCCGTACTGTTATAAATAGTGAGCACAGTAGATGGAGAGGTAGCGAACCTATAAGCCATTGGACATTGATGAAGGGTAACATTTGAGATAGTTCCGTCGATCATAGATCATTCATGTATGATGTATGATTAAATCCGTACTTGGTGTGATAACGGGGACAAAAAGCTAAATTTTTAAAACGAATCGAAGTACTTTCAGTTCTTTTCGTATTTGTTCCTTTCCAATTTCCATTCGCGGCAGCCTAAGAGAACTCGTATGGATCGCAAGCAAACTAACTGTTTCGGAAGACCATTTTCCAAAGGTTGAAAGGTTGAAAATATAAACGTGAACAATGAAAATGACTTGATATTGATAGCTTGAACGGTTTTTTATTACTTGTAACATAAAAATACTTACATGAAGAAGCTTTCATGAATGTAGGTGGTCAAAGCCGGGCTTAATCATTATAGATTTGTCCAGCTAATATGAAATTTCATCTTCTTTTCAAATTGGACAAATTGCCTGAATGCGTACTTATCCATTTCTCAAATTGAAAATCTAAGACACGAATATATACTTGTAATCACATTCATAATTGGATCTAATAAACGGCTTTCTTTTTCACCATAAATTGAATTCTGAGTGATAAATATAAAAATATTTTTTGAGCCAGAAAAAATTAAGAATTCAACATGTGAATAGATAGAATTGCGCACAGAAACGTACAGTTACAAACAACGTTATCAGGAAATCGTTTACAACTATGAAAAATAGCAACAAATTTTCATTTTTTTTCTGAATGTTAAAATACATAATAATTAAGAAAAGATGGCATGTTATAAATATGACCGGTGAAAAGTTTTGTGTACTAAAACTAGGAAGAAAAATGTGATTAGAAATCTTGAAGAAGGCATAATTTTAGAAGAGTATTATTCTGAAAATGTTCATGGCCTTAAATTTCAATGTGAGAATGACTTCGTAAGAAGATTACTTACATTTCAAATCTACAAAGCACATTCGCATTACGAATTCTTTAAATGATGGATGAGGGCTAGTGCAAAAATGGAATCGCCAGATATCCGATAAAAATATTTTGGACCTAATTTCAACTGGTGCGGCCCCGAAGGAAATGCTGACACCCGCCATGAAAATGAGAGAGGACGCTAGAATTTCCATTCAACGATACGAGATGGGAAACAGCCGAATGCAAAATAAGCACAGTCTTTTCTGAACTAAGAAGAACAGAGAGGTAACAAATATTATATTTCTCTCAGAGAGGTAACAAATATTATCTTTCTCTAACATCACGACCTATTTTTATGATGTACTATGAGAAAAAATAGCCGCCTGTCTAACGATCCGTTTCGTAGCAGAATTGGGGACAAAAATGACATAAAAAAACGTATTTGCACCGGATAATAAAACTGCGACAATCTATCATAGTACCAAGTGTGTACTTTTTCTTCCATAAATGTATACCTACTACGATCAGCATGTTTACCGTTGCATTCAACAAGGTAACAACAATAGATTATACATAAATAAAGGAAAAAATTGATAAGTTGTTAATGTGTCCCAGATTTGAAGAAAAATTTTTAGTTTCTCCCTTGATGGGAAAAACATAGATCATGGATATGTCTAGGTAAATTAAGGTTAATAGAAGAAATGAAAGCTGGAAGATGTAGGCAGGAAGAGAAAAAAATCAAAAATACATTAAAACAAGTAATTTATCATAATTAACAGAAATTGCATTGGAACAGCTAATGCTTAATGACGGCTTACATGTACCTACTTCTCAATAGTAGGTTACCTACCATGTAGTGCCTTATTTTCACATAATTAGTTCATTATGGTTACTTAGCAATATTAATTTATAACTGAGCGTAATAAATCAGCTTTCCTTGACACTACGGTTTAGGGATCTGAGATGTTGTGATAAAATGAGAGCATGAGAGCAAAAAGTAGCGAATGATTTTCATCCTATGAAAACTAAGGGAGTTACACTTCGCTAGTAACACATTGGTTGTACGTGAAAATCAATAGAAAATAAAGCTTCCTGTACACTTTTTCAGGCTGAAAGAAACGTTAGGTACACCCCAAGCTAAAAGGTTTTCCATCCATGTCAAAAGGTTTTCCAGTCATGCAACATGGCCATATCAACGAATTTTCAAAGTACTACTCTATTGATTAATTTGCTAAAAATTAAACATTTTCGGCGATTTCGTAAAATTCACAGAACTCAAAAGAACGAAAAACCCGAAGCAATATTCAAATTTGAAGAGATGTATTATTTAAATTTTTAAATGAAAGAAGATGAAATTCCAAGAATGAAGAGACTAAGATTTTAGTACTCCGACTACGATAGTAAAATAGTTTTCTAAATACGATTTTCCAAAGTTGGGCAACTAGTGTGACCTTACGTTTTCCCAAAACTTTTAAAAACCATAAAAAGCTGTAGTAAAGTGCGGTTGGTGTCAAAATTCTCAGAATTAAATCCACTCGCATTTACAGAAACGCTGCAAATGATACAAGGGTTTATTACTTCTGAATTAGTTAACATTCCACGCATATCATTGATGAATACCTAATTATTAAACGTATTCTTAAGTAAATGATGAAAGATTTGAATAAACAGGTCCTTCCACACTCCAGGTCCAGTAATGATCCACTTATGGAAAGCAAAAGGATGAACGGTCTGTAACCCAAGTGGTCTCATTCAATTCATGGTAATAACGGCTATTAAAATCAGCCTAAAAAAGCACTCTTGTATTCCAAAAGTTTTCAAGATAATGGTTTTTTTTTTTTTTTTTTTTTTTTTTTGCAACCCTTGCACGTTAGGTACTCCCTGGGGTTGCAAGATGATGCAAAGATTACAGACACTTCCCCGGCCGACGTATAATTTTTTAGCCAAATTCCGTAAACTTTGGAAGAGTTTTTTCCCCTTCAATCTACGTGAAATTAAACCAAAAATTTTTGATGGTGGTTAAATTTTCTTTTATTTTGGTCGACTACAAATGTTCATTATTAGAACTAATTTTTTAAAAAGCAACTGGTGGCAAGCTCATTTGTTGCAGCCATTTCCACTCAGAAGATTTCCTCCAAGAGAAATACTTATTATACAGATATAAATTATGTACGAATTCATCTATTCTCAGGAATTGAAACCTAGTATTAAGCGGTTTTTCAATAAGATCAATAGGTTGTTAAAGTATAGGTGGGGAGGAATGCCGGATGTAGGAAGTTTCTGCTAAGTAGATAAACAAGATTTCTGCGGGGAATTTTCTGATTTACGGAAATGTTTTCAGCTTCTCTAATACGGAGCCTCATTAGGCGTTATTGACAAACAGATTCTCTTACATACAATTGATGACATAATGAAAGTATTATGAGTTAATGTAGTGTAACAAATATGGTGGCATGATGTAACCTAAGGCCGGCTTCACACGAGGCACTAAGTTGACAGGCACTAAGTTGCCTGCCCTTGGCACAAAGTTGACCGCCGGCGCCGTGTGAACGCTCCCTTCAGACGAGGCAACTTATCAGACAGGCTCGTACTTTCTCTCTTATGAGAGAAGAGCTATGAGCATTGAAAATATCTCAGTAATTTCAATGTTTTTTATTGTTTTAAATAAAATAACAATTAGAAAACATAAAATAATTATTGACCCAAAATCACTGAATTTGCTGTAACATAGTCTCGTCGATGCCCAATTCTTCCACGAATATGAATTCACGTCGTCGTGGTGATAACATTGCTAGTATACACAATCATAACAACACCTACCTTGTTTATAGGTTGCGTGAGTTTTTTTTTCTTTACGTAACAAAATTTCCGTTATACTTCCGGGATACTTCGTAATAGGTCTTGGTTGTTGACATTTGGTAATACTTATAGGTAAAATTCTTAATTTAATAATTAGGTACTTAAATAATTCGAATCATTTTGATGAAATGTTCTTACTGATTCCGCTCTGTTGGGTTGGCTAAACCATGTCGTCAAATGCACCATGACATTTTCGGGCCACTTCCCTCCACGCCTCACTTTTAGCGAATTTTCTTAGAAAATACATAGACATAGACAATGGCTCCAAAAATTTTAAAATAAAAATTTTCTTCGTCGAAATCTATTTTGAGGCATTTTGAAATGATTCCTGCATTTTAACGCTTTTTTATGTGTATATATATATATGTGTGTGTGTGTGTGTGTGTGTGTGTGTGTGTGTGTGTGTGTGTGTGTGTGTGTGTGTGTGTGTGTGTGTGTGTGTGTGTGTGTGTGTGTGTGTGTGTGTGTGTGTGTGTGTGTGTGTGTGTGTGTGTGTGTGTGTGTGTGTGTGTGTGTGTGTGTGTGTGTGTGTGTGTGTGTGTGTGTGTGTGTGTGTGTGTGTGTGTGTGTGTGTGTGTGTGTGTGTGTGTGTGTGTGTGTGTGTGTGTGTGTGTGTGTGTGTGTGTGTGTGTGTGTGTGTGTGTGTCATTCCAGACGATAACTCTCGATAGAATTGATCGTTCTTTCGCCAAAAAATCAAGCATTTCAAAAGAAAGGATGAGTTCGTTGGACAACACTTTTTGAGCACATTAAGTTGGTCAAATTTCAAAAAATGTACTAAAAAAATCACTAAAAATAGCTAAAAACGGCTAAAAATTGTTTAATTCATATTTGCTGGTAGACTATTGCTCAAATAAAGTCTATTAACTATGAAATAGAACATTCAAAAATTTATGTAAAAAATTATGCTGTAAAATGTACTTAAAATTCATTAAAATTTGCTAAAAAATCGATGAAAACTGCAAAAAAGCTAAAAATTCAAAAGTTCGTTCTTCTCTATTTGAACTGGAGATTATTATTTAGAATACGTTTTTTGGATTAAAATCAATAGTTTGACAATTTACTTGCACTCAAAAAGCTCAAATTTCAAAACAATTTAATATTCGCTCAAAACGAAAATTCGCTCATACGATCATGCTGCATGACTGGAACTTTTTTAATCTTTTCACCATAATTACTACACCTCATGTCCCATATCGCGGGACAAATCCGAATAGATTCTATAAAATTTTCTATATTCAAACCTCGCAGAGCTATGCCTTCCATGGTGGCTCGAAGCTCGAAGTTGACTCGTGTGAAGACGCTCATTGGCGCTAGTGTCCTAAAGAGTAGAACCAACTAGTGGGGATGAGAACGGTGCAGGCACTGTGCCGGGCTCCCACGTGTACGGGCGGACGAGTTGACTGCGTGTGAAGGGGTTCGGGCAACTCCCATTCACTTTCCACAGCAATTACACTCCTTGCACCCGCCCGTTCACATTGTGTACTCTCAAAAACGCCTCGTGTGAAGCCAGCCTAAATCGTAAACCTACTAATATCCAATTATAATAGATTCCAGATTTTTTCGGTGTAAAATTCACCCATAATCTTCAAATTTGGCAGAGAATTTCTAAAATACATTTAAAACCTTATCTGAATTTTCTTTTTGATTATTTTTTCTTCAGTATTCTTTGATACTTAAAGAAAATACTTTAATTAAATATAGGCTGCTGCTAGTACACGCGATTTTGTCACAAATATATTTATTTTCTGCGGAACGTCAACAAGTCAGAAATCGACATCTATATGAAAAATGAGTAATTTCTTGCTAATTTGTAGTTATCCATGTAGCAGGTTATTCAAAAAGGATAAATTCATTATTTATTTTACAATAACGTGATATTATGTTTATTAAGTTTGTATATAAATCAAAAGTTGAACAAAATAAGTTTTTTTCTTGTAAAACCCCAACAACTAATTTACGACCCCTACGTGAGTGGGGGATGAGGGGGGGGGGGTATTTGTACACAACAATTTGTCGAACTTTTACTCACAAATAATGCACTGTGCGACGGGACGCAAGACTTAGGAAAATCCGAATTACACTCTCTGATAATACCGAGGACTTCTCAAAACATCAGACAGTGACACAGTGCATGGCCTAATGATGCTGAGGACTTCTCAGGACTTCAGCCAATGACAATGTCCATGGTCTGATAATACCGAGGACTTCTCAAGACATCAGCCAGTGACAAGCCCATGGTCTGATAATACCGAGGACTTCTCAAGACATCAGCCAGTGACAATGTCCAAGCCTCAGCTTACTAGCCAATAACTTTGAGGGGGATGATTATGGTGAGACCTACTATATTCAAAGGCTTCCCACAATGGGGAGCTGCGTGTCTCTAAGTCTCTGCGTGTCTCTAGCAACCGCTAATTAATTGTAATTATCATCCATTCTGTTCTTATGATGCGATTCACCATACATCTCTGTGTCAAGTTCATTACATCGTTGACAATTCCATTAACAAGTCTAGCTATCGGTACATTTTTAAGATATCTTTGGCTTCGAAACTAAAGAGCGTGTAATAATATTAAATGTGATACATACGATCACGTTATGAGCATCAGCCATCAAAGGTCAGTATTTAATTTGATAGTAAACAATATCGTTTCTTAGAGGTTTTAATCCAGATATTCTTTGAAATCCGTATTGACAGCACGATAACATAAAATGGTGGTTATGATGGGTAATCCTGAAGTAACAACAATGTTGAGTTGTTATTTGGGTGAGTAATTTTCTTCGAGATTGAGTAATGCAAAGTAATATTCCCTCAAGACGCACCAGCGAAGCGTTTTCCACCTTACGAGCTGCAAATAATATCATTCCGTCATAATTTTATCCATACCTCCCAAAAATACAAATCTAATGGACGCATTCTGAAGAAACAATTAGCCCTATAGAACAGGCCTAATGTCAAACGACGTTTTTATGTTCAGTACGTTCAGAATACGCCTTGAGCATCACGAAACTTCAGAAATTCACAGTTTTCTACACTCTGACGTTTCTACATTTTCTGACCTTAGTGTGGCACGATACGATATCATAAATATTTTTGACAATCATTATGAATCAAATTTGAAGTTGTACGTCAGACTGGAATTACTCAGAATCACGGAATTCGCCTTTCTTTCCCGATTGTACAACCTTCATTTTATTATTATATAAAACCTCTAACCTCTAACCACCCTAGAGAACAAAATTATTTCAGACTGGTTATTCAGAATTACATATGGTTATTACCTACTTACTTCTAATAATTTGAAGAATTGATGAAAAATCAAACCATATTAGGATTGGATTTTAAAATAACAATATTCCGAACATTTAAAGGGGACGAAACTACAGTCGTGTAGCATGAGGGTACGAACGAATTTTCGTAATTTCATTCAATTATATTTATGTCAATGTTTTGGAGTAATACTCAGTAATTAATAACCAACAAATTCAAGGAAAGGAAATTCTTTTTTAAATAATATTCTACAATTTTTTCTAATTCTTCTATTCTGCTGACAAAACTATATATGTAACAATGATTTAGTTTTTTTTTTTCCAAGAAGTAGCTTTGCCATACAACACCAAGATTGCACAGATCATGGAAACTTGAAAACTTATATTTGTCAATTTCAAATTCGTGGAAATAAATAACGTTTTAATCAACTAACATTTTCTCCGTGGAAACATGTTAATAAGTATAGCAGATTTTTGGCTATTGTTGATCCGCGACCAAAGAATTTTAAATAAGGTGCACACTGCGACAGTTCCCGCGAGACCGAGAATGCGCTGTGTGTCCGTCGCTTCGGCGCCACCCAGGAAATTACAAACAATGACAATTTATTTACTGTGGAAGTTATTCGAAATGCAAAGCTATGCTCATGAGCAGAGGCTGCTACTCATCCAACGATGATGAAATGTATCGAGAATCGACCAAGCTCAATTCTCACTATCCTCCCGATTTGGGAGAAATTGGACCATTAGGTCGCGAAAATTGGACAGAGAGAACCGGACTCGGAAACAAAATTTATTGAGGAGGCCCAATAAGTCAAATGCGAACAAATATTTCTATTTTGAAGTACTTAAACAGATTTTTTACCTCGTATAATTGAATCCAATGCTTCCGCTATATTGGTACAGGCAAAAATGGAAGAAACTCCAGGTAATTTTTCAACATTCAAATTTATTGTTTCTTGTCACTTTAGTATCACTACTTATATCTTAGTATCTCTTTATCACCCCATGATATAGATCCATGAAGGGTGATATCTTCTACATGTGCCTACCTACCTTATATCTCTATATGATGTTAAATTAGCCGGCAGAATTTTGCTTTTAAACATTCTAGAAGGTTCCCGATTACCTTGCATTTACACATATATATTCCGATCACGTCAACCTGATTTTTTCCCGTTCATATCTAAACCCGCTATGTATAGGAAATTCTGAACGTTATGGGTATATAAAATAAATATAGAACAGCACATAAAAACGGACTATTTCGCTGGAGATGACTATGGAATTTGTTGACAAGTTTCAAGGTAAGAACTAACCGTCCCACGCCTCAGCCCTGAGAAAAACAGCAATTCTCTAAAGACGTGACAGGATTTCTTGCAACCTCCACTCTCTAGACTTGGTAACTGAACGAAGAAAGTTTAAAAAGGAGGTTATTTGCATCTGAAAAGCCTTTCCAATTTCCTTTTTCTCCACCGCCTTGTGTAACGAGGTACTGCGGATGTAAGTGATGGATTAGGAGCCTGGGGTGTAATACCAACGTAATATCCAAAAACAAGGGAATGGTTATGTACCAAAGGCACCATTTTCCTTTGAGAGGAATTTTAAGTAACTTCATTAGAGGGGCAAATTAAGTTTTATTTCGGTTGCCGAGCTCCTGGAAATTACCAAATAACAGCCATAATAGAGATGGAAAGTTGTATCATAAAATACGCTTGGTGCCAATACCAGAGGAATTTCACATTCTCAACGCCTCAAAGAGCTAGAAAGGAAACGAGTATTGAAGGTTTATAATTTCCATATTAGATACCAAACCCTTCAGCACAGATCACTGGAGTAAAAATTATTATAAAACAGAGACTGTGGTACTTCGTATCTAATTCAAGTACGTAATTACAAGTATATAAATAAAAGTGTAACTAATCTAATAAAATAAAGTAAGCTCCACTAGTCCATCTATAGATAAAAGAACTTATAACTAATTCGATTTCTTAATCATTCGCTCGTATAATATAAAGAGATGCTTTCTATATTCCTTCCTAATAACACTATTCTTGCCATAATTTACTCTTATGTTGACGTTCCAGTCTTACCCGAGATCTCTACGACAAGTGAGCGGATGACCACGCAGTGATTCGGTTGATCTCATTCGATTCTTCGAAATTACATCTGTCAGTTACACGAAAAAAACTCTATCTTATTTCAAAAGTATTCGAAATCCAGATTTTAAATTTTTCAAGTCTTTTATTTAACTGCACCCATTCGTGATGCGAGGATTCAGGACCAACTAGGGGCTATAAGTGAATTTTGACTCGAGTTTCATAAACGCTGGTCCCATAGTTTTGGAGAGACGTTCCAGAAGACGAATGTCTGAGAGATAGATTAATAGATAGATTAATTTTTGACATTTTCGGTCTTTGAAAGCGTTACATATAAGGAGCGACACACTTTAGGGTAGACGAAATTTTCTGATGATTCTAGCTTACAACCAAATCGTTGCCACGGAACTGTATCTTTGCTATTCTCCATCGTACAAAAATCGTTCGCCAGTCGTTGGAAAGACTGATGCTAAATCTAACGCTGTCAAAACCACTTTGAAAATGAAAACATCTGAGCTACACGCGTAGCTATTAATTAACTATATTCAACTCTAGAGGAATAATAACGTGATTTGGTAGAAACTAGGCTGGCTTACTGCGAAGGCGAATATGGTAACAAATACCAGAAAATATCCCCCGTGGTTAAGGACTCTAACGCTTTTTTTCCCCCTATTATTATCATTATTTTTCTACAGCTCTAACAAATCACTGGGGACATGAATAGAAAATTGGGGAAAAGTGGGGAAATCCACGAATGCTCTTGAGCCTCGTTATTCTCAAATGCTCGTATAGTCTGGACCGAGCGCAAGAAGGCTTTCGAAGCTGCTCACGAACATTCGCTAATCCAAATCGACACGAATACAGCAAGAGTGGAAAAGCTTAAACAACGCGAGCATCCGCAGATTTAATAGTTATTGACTGCATTCCTACTTGATTGTCGACATTTTATTACTAAGAGTCTTCACTGTTCGAGACCTTGGAGTGCTCCTAGCTTGCTAGCTTACCTTCTCAGACCATATGAGAATGCTGAGCCACATAAAGTGGAATTCAGGAGAGTCTGACAGTATACAGGCAATTTTCACCCTTAGTTCTTCCAGTTCTGGAAGCTACAGTGATCTGGTCTCCACTCTACAGATGCCACATTAACCAGTTGAATTCCTCCGATACGTGGCAATCAAGCTGCATATTACCCAGAACTCCGTGAACTACACTATGTACCTTGAACGCTTATTCCCGAACACGCAGCCTCGGTGACACAAGATATTTGTCAGATTTATCCTTCTTCCATAAGCTTCTGACCGGATTCGTGGATTCACCGACACTATTGTTTCAGATATGTTTCCTCATTCCTCGTCTCAGTTCCCGTTTGAACAGTCTTATCTGGCCCACCAATTATCTCTAACAGCGCCCTCTATCAAGACTGCCGACATAGGCTATCCTAATGATTGAACGAGACCTGAAATCGACTTTTTTAATCAATCTGTGCCTGTTGTACGTCGTATTGTTCTTCATTATATCTGCGAAAATTCTGATTAGTCAGCATAATTGCCTTTTGGAATTGTAGTATATAGTTTTAGTTTTTTAGTGTGTATTATTTATAACGGCTTCTTCTGTAATTCCTCTCATAATGCAGACAATTCATCCTTTCATATCATTATAATCTCATTTTTAATTTACATTCTATTGGGCTTGTCCGAATTCTAACAATAATTTCAACAACTTTGTCAATCAACAGTTCTGGTCACATTCGCTTGCAAAGATCACTACAAATAGTCAAATCACCCCATTACAATTACACTCACCGTTATAACCCTCGTGAAATAGTCAACAAGAAAAACATTCAAGTAAACCAGAGAGCTGTTGTAGGATGAAATGCCCGTTTATCGCAGACCGAAGCCATTGTCCTATGAATCGGCTTGTTTGCTCTCTTGCCTCAAAGCTCGTAATCTGGTTAGATTTATGGGCCTCCCCCCATCAGGTATCATCTCTCCGCCGATGTTTGCCCTGGAAATCGGATTCCCACGCTCGGGTTTATAGACATAACAACCCGGAAAATACATTACGTGTACAACCCTCCCCCCTCTACCCGCCCCTCACCATCCCTTCCCTATCAAAGCTATTATTTAATTAAAATATATAAGCTGTTGTTTGCCCTATTCTGAAGACAAACCCACTTCAATAATTATATAAAATGGAATGTGTGAAGTGTTTGTGAAACGGCTGGATAGATTTCGATACGGTATTTTCCAAAATTATCATTGAGTATCTGGCAAGGACATGGGATATACCTCCCTAATACCTCCCGCAAACAACTTCAAGCACCAAAAACCTATCAGCGTATTTTGACTCAGTGATTTAAAGACTTTTAGGCATAATTTTGTGCACGAATTACTGAATTTATAGGTGATTTAGTAAGTCTAAGTAATATTTTCCATAAAATGATAAATTGAAAGACTTCAAAACGTAAGATGTATTTTTTATGTTAGATGATTGAAACGTATTTTCGCGGTTACCTTCTGAATTTGAGTGAGATTGGACGAGAAGGCTGTGGGAAAATGATGCTTGATAGATTTTACATTTGTGCACGCATAGAATGAAGTATTTATTTGTAAGAAATGAATAAAATTAATATGAGGACAGTCTGCAGCCTAACCAAATTTAATAAAAATCGATACTGTGGAAATCAAGCATATTACAAGGATATGCGGACATAGACACGAAACCAAAGTTGTTCAGGGAGGACTAAAAAGTAAAATGCAAGTAGGAATATTGGTTTTGATGAATATTTTTGTTTCATCTCCTGAAAGTTGAAGCAATGTTTCTACTACCTTGGTGAAGCAAAAGTTGACCAATTTTCAAAATTGCAAAGAAGTATAATTTTGGCAGGATATACATAATACATGTATATAAACCCATGAGTAGAGTAAATTATATTAGGAATATTTATACCCAAAAAGGTTTCCTAATTCGATTTTAAAAGGTTTGAAACCGGCGTTGTCATTAGAAAAAAATCAGTATTTTTAAAAACCTTGAGTACAAAAAATTTATAATTCAGTGAAATTTCCAAACATCTGGTAGTCTGCGCCAAATTCCTCGACATTTCCCAGACTTTTCCCGACGCAAAGGATTCCCTGACATTTCCAAGTTTTCTTCAAGTGAGTGTCATTATTATACTTCAGTACTTGGCAGTATCAACTGGTTCGTCAACGTTCGCCCACCTTCTTACTTGAATAAAACGAGATACTTGTTGGGTGGTTTCCACGCTCAGACCGCAGTGGAGAAAATTGACAGGTTGAAACGTCCACCGCCCCCGCCGCTCAGCTGCTCCTCCGCCTGACGTGCCCCACTATCGTTTTCAACCCCTTTCTCGTCCCACTTTTCCCCGGTTTCAGCCCAGACGTGTCGTCGGATGATGTGCCCTCCGGGTCAGGCGGCAATCAACCGATAGATCTTTCGGATGAAATTCACTTCTGTTCCTGACCCAACGAAAGGTCAGGAGATATATGTAACAGAACCTACACGGATCATGAGCAATGCCAGAGAATTTGCCAAAATCCAAATTTCAAGGAAAGCAATACATACTTGTTATATTTTAACGAATACAATGTTTAACAAGACCAGATCTAGTTTAAACCCATGACTGAACAAAAACTAACAATTTGAACAAAAGTATTATATACGAATATTAAAAACCACAATATTAATTTATTCTAACCGATCTTCAATCTTACTGATTTATTCAAATTAATTAACTTATCATTATAATAAAGTATCGGATTCGGCACCAATGAATCGACAAAATATTCAAGACAAATATCTATGAAGAATCTCATCATCATTTAGCCAATCACTTTACCACACTCATCAATTCTTCACTGACTCTTTTCTTTCAATTTTTCCTTATAGCTTTTTTCATACATCGAATTGTAACCATTCTTTTCCCTGTTGTATATTCGTAATTATTATATTCTTCAATGTAAATGGGCGCTGCTCGTATTGTAAAAATAAATAAATAATAATGAAAGTCTGTTTGCCAGTCCTCGCAAGGCACGGCCAAACGGCTCAACCGATTCTGTGTACGCGTGAAGGGATGTTCTTGAGTTTGTCCGAAAGGGTACATAACTAATTTAAAATGTTCTACCCCCACCCGAACAATGGGCTGGAGGACGGGAGGGGGGGGGGGTCAGTTTTTCGAGGTTAGGCAATGACCCGCAAGACCGAGCGGTCTTGAAGGCGAGGTCGCTTTTTGTCCAGTTTTCCTATACATCCCACCCCGAACGAGCGAAGCGAGCAAGAAAACTACAGTAGTCACAAATTAATAGAAATTTAAAAAAAAAAAAAGTTCCAGTCATGCAGCATGATCGTATGAGCGAATTTTCGTAAACTATTGTATTGTATAATGTTTAATTGTTTTGACATTTGAGCTTTTTGAGTGCAAGGAAATTGCTAACTATTAATTTTATGGCAAAAACCGTATTCTAAATAACAATCTCCTATATTCAAATAGCGGTTTTGAATGTTTAGCTTTTTAGCAGTTTTTATCGATTTTTTAGCAAATTTTAATTAATTTCAAGTACATGTTTCAGCATCTTTTTGTACATAAATTACTGAAAGTTCTATTTTATAGTTAATAAACTTTATTTGAGCAATATTCTACCAAAAATATAAATTTAACTACTTTTAGCCGTTTTGAGCCATTTTTAGTGATTTTTAAGTATTTCTGAAATTTGACCAATTTAATATGCTCAAAAGGTGCTGGCCAACAAACTCATCCTTTCGTTGAAAAAGCTCGATTTGTTGGCGCAAGAACGAAATTTTTATCTCAATCTCAAGGAAAGTTATCTTCTGGAAGGACACATATATGAATAAATAAGTAAATAAATACACATGTATATATATATGCATATGAAAAAGTGTTCAGCTCTAGGATTCGTTTCAGAATGCCTCAAAACGTTTTTCAACGAAGATATTTTTCCAATATTTTGATTTTAAAATTCCGAAATTAAATTTCCGAAATATTGCAATAGTTTATTTTCTACGAAAATTCGCTAAAATAATCACCACGTTAAACGAGTCTTTATTGTTATGCTGCATTGTTGATTGCTACATAAGTTCCTATTTATATGACTGTGAAGGGACCGAATTTCTACATTAATGAAGGTGAATGTGGTAGCACATTATTTGCATCAGTCAGGCACAACATGGATCGACGACGTGTATAGATGGAAGCTTACAAACAAGATTTTTGCTTCCTCACCACCGCAGGTCGAAAATATTTTTGTCCTCCAAAATCAAAAATGTCCGCTTGCTGATCAATTTTGGTCACGTGTCTACCTGACTATCTGTGGTAAATCCTTGTCACGCCCAAAACTATACCTAGTTTTAATTCGACTTCGATGAAATTTTCAGGGATTGTGCAGGTAAGCTCCAAAACGATCCCCTATAATTTTCAATGGTCTGTACGCATGGAATAACGTGAATTTCTTATAAAGTCTATTTATCATCATCTGTTGGTTCACTATCCGTCGAACATGGTAGGCAGTTGGGTACGTCGGTTTGTTTGTCTGATGTGTGTCTATCTGTCTGTGATACATCCTTGTAACTACACCAAGTTTCAGTCCGATTCCGATGAAATTTCAAGGGATTCTGCGGATTAGTTCTTAGACGGTTCCCAATAATTTTCAATGCTGTCGAATCATCATAAGCCTGTGCGCATGGGCAAACGTGAATTTCTCATAACTTTGATTTCTCATCATCTGTCGATCCGATTTCGTTCAAACTCGGTAGATAATTGAGTATATGTTCTATACGGATGCGCTTTAAATTATATCGCAATTAGGACAGTAATAATCATTGCGCAAACTATTATCGATTGACACAGGCAAAACTCCGAGTCTAATGCAACGATTTTGATGACATTTTCAGGGATTGTACGGGATAGCTTCTAGACGGTCCCCTATAACTTTCATTGCCGTCACATGAACAGTAGTCTGTGCGCGTGCACAAACGTTAATTTATTATACCTTCGATTTCTCATCATCTATTGGTCCGATTTCGTTCAAACTCGGGGAGTAGAAGGGTATATGCTACAGGAAAACTCCCCATGAATTATATCGCGATTTGGTAAAGTAATAACTACAGCGCATAACTAAAACTGATAGACACAGACGAAATTTCGGGACTAATGGTCCGATTTTCATCAAATTTTCAGGGATTGTGCGGTTTAGCTCCTAGACGTTCCCCTATAAATTTCATTGCCGTTAGATTAATAGTAGTCAGTACGCATGCGCAAACATCAATTTCTTATAGCGCCGACTTATCAATAATTTCGACTCGAACTTTGTTCTTCAACTAATTCTATCGGTTCATGTTACAATATGTGAGGAAGCTTGACTGCCCACCCGACTTGGCAGTCTTTTTTTCAATATAGTGTGATAACCATGCTAGTGACTAAGTATGATGTGCTTAGTCATATTTCAATATTCATGAGTACTATGAAGAATTGCAATAGTTCTAGAGTAGTAACGTTGGAGAATAGAAAATGATTTTATGGTCCATCGGTTATATGTTTCCCTATAGAACGCGAGAAAGCCAAATTCGTGTCCCACCTGGGGATTTGGGAATCCAACGGGTCTCGCAACGGCTCGAATATTTTACCGGAAATTTAAAAACAGAAGAGAAGTCCCACATACGGCGGGACTAGCTCGTAATCCAACAAGCCTCGGCTCAGCTCATTCAACCTCATTATAATAAACCGCATTTTCCTCTCCGACAACCTCATTGGTTTGCTAAAAATACATTTCTACGGTCAACATTCGGTTATTATGTCTACAAAAACAGCGGATCTTCGCGTTGAAGGTAAAACTGAACTAGAGCGCGTTTCAACAACCTCTGAACTGGATTTTTTTCCAAATGCTTATTGCAAAATCGACAGGTTTTTTTTTTCCTCATTTAGGCTGAATGGCATCGAGTAGTAGAATGCGGTTATCTGGCACACTCTTCGGAAATGGAGAATCTTATGATGTGGAAGCGCTGTGAGCTGAAGTTTTTATGAGAACTCGGAGGTTCCAGTAATGTAGTATGACCTAGTGAGCGAATCCTACAGCACATCTTTGTAATATATATACCTATATATGGCATAGGTAGGCTATGCCAACACTATTTGGTCTCTCGTTATTCATTTATTCAATGACTAGCTGATTCACCCGTGCGTTGCACAGTGGACCAAACTACTGAATCAACCTCCACTCCCTCTCCTTAAATACCCCCCACATTTCAGATTAAACATAGTCTTGATAGGTAACTCAAAAGATCGTTCAGACTAATCCGATTTCATTCGTCCGAACATCAGATCACCAGTTCGTTCGGTGATGACCAAATTATTCCATTTAACCTCCTCCTCCATTTTTTTCCTTACCATTAACACCTTACCAATTTTAATAGTCTGTGATTACGGTTGACGTAATCTAAACATACGAGTATGCGCCCAATCAGATCCCAAGTTCAGACGTCAAGGACCCCCCCAAACCCCCCCCCCCCTTCCAAAAACACCCCTATGGGTCGGAATTGAAAATTTCTAAGTAGGCTGTGGTTTTTAGTGTTATCCAAACATATTTCATCAATCAGGTGATGTTCAAGATACCCCAGAACATCATATCACCAGTTCGTTCGGTGATGACCAAATTAGATGGTGGATGGTCGATTTAAGGTCTTAAATATTTAAAAATCGATACCTCGACAACTTTTGAAAGAACCGTAATTATTTATAAACCACGACGATCGCATCAACTGACATAAGTCTAATGGAATTCCGACTTCACAAAATCAAGTTTATTATAACATTTGTCACCTATTGACGGACTTGCGAAGCGTAAGTAGGTGACTTATTTTACCTCATTAATTTTCAGTTGGCAGGTCAGCTCATTTCAAATACAGAAGGACTAGTAAGGTGTAGGTGTTTTATTTAATATAATTGATTTCTTTCTCCTCAGTAAGTGAGTAAGCCGTCTCAAGAAATGTTTAAAAATAACTTTTTTAATATATGTTTCAAGTTTGCTTTATTATTCTCAATAATGAAGCACGGCCAAGAAAATACATTTGTTAACCCCTCCTCAAACTTTTTTGGTTTGCGTTCCAAGTCGCATCGATTCCAAATAAGTTGACCATGCCATTTCAAGAAAATCTACGAACTAAGTTTCGATGATACTATGAAACACACGATCGGGGCGGTTGGATTTTAAGTACGTGGATACACATACTTACAACACTTAACGTTGATCCAATTTAATACCAACTTTTAGGACGACGGTACATACCTGTAACAAAAAACAAAATGTTCGTAAGTAGAAGTAAGGGATACAAAATAGAAACAAGGGAGGCAGATGGAATAGGTCAAGATATCATCTGGCCCTATAATGTAGTCTACCCATATTTAGGATTTCTACCCACATCCCACATTATTTAAAGATAATTTAGTTAGAATTTTTGTAATATCAAAGCACATTGCTTTACAGCTGAGCTAAGAAATTGTCAAGCAAATTTTTCGGAATTTGAGCACGTTATTTTAAAAAGTAATGTTATTCAGACTCATCCGTTCGTACAAATGTTTCATGATATTTCAGGAAGTAACTTCTATTTTTTTAAGGGTTGAATTAAACGTTTATTTACAGTGTCTCAAGCTGGCGTATGTGAAATTTTAGGAGAAGAGATTAATGATCGCTTCCCTCTAAACTAATCAATCTTTTTATGCTCAATCAGTTAACATAAGAACGGATTTTTTCCCACTTATATGACAGGAGAGGTATCGTCTGGAATGGCGTGTATAAATACTGAAATTCAGGAAACGTTTCAGAATAAAGAGGATTTTCATGAAGAACTTTAAACAATTTCACTTCATTTCTAAATTGACGTCATTAAAAAATATTTTCTTCCATTTTCTTTCATTAAACGAAAATTCGCAAAAAGAGTTGAAATACAAGGATTGACTATGGATATCCTCATATTCTCACGGGACAACCTTCCAAAATGTTTAGTTTCTTATTTTCAATGAGGAGTACTCATAGGTTTGAAAATGTTGCGTTTACAATTTTTAAACGGAAATAGATTTCATTCCAAGAATTTTGACACCATCCTTACTTATCTTCGATAAATGGTTTGATTTTCATGATTTTTTCAAAGTTTCAACAAATTGTGAGGGGGGTGCAATGACGTAGGTTTTTGTCAAAACTTTGAAAAATCATAGAACTAAAACTACTAATCGTAGAACAGTGCAGTTGGTGTCTGTATTCTTAGAATTTCACCCGCTTTCGTTCAAAAATATAAAACTAACATGCGGGTATCCCTCATTGTCTTCCGTTTCAATTGACTAACAAGCTCTTCCCGACCCCTGCAGCATTTTAACAAGGCTCTGATTTAGTCAGCGTTGATACTGTTTTGGAAAACGTAACCCTCGGATGAGCTGAGTGCCATTAGAGTGAACGAAGAAGTAAAAAGAGTCCCTTACTGGTTGCATTCTCTCTCCCGATACCCCTTTCTCTTTCGTCACAGCAGAGCGCTTATATTCACGATAGGCATCACACATCACTGGAAAGCTAACAACGGAATTCCAACAATAAGGATAAATCATGGCGCATCTCCGCAACTTTGCTTCACAAGCAAAGGAATGGGAAATTTTCATGGTTATTTTTTATTTGCTCAATAGAGACATATGAACGAGAGCTTTCCGAAAAAGTGCTTTATGATGGGTATCTGAGCAGTCAAATGGCTCTAGACATTCCTGGGGGGAACCTTCAGCTCCCTTGCCCTACTACGTCACGCGTGATACTACCCGTTTATTTGCCAAACTAAACGGCCTTTTGAGCTATTAAAAGCTATTGAATTTTTATCAGCTTTTGAAAATTGCTACCCGGAAGTTTTGAAGTGGAATCAGAACCTGACGTCAACTGTGTGAAATTCCAACAGACGAAAGTTCCCCATTTATTAATAGATTTATACACAAGTCAATTTCCATGATCCATGTGGTGTTCCAGCAATGTTTAAGTAGCAAACCAACATCACTTACCAAGCTGTAAACCAACACCAATCAGCTTTACCCATGGTTGCGAAAAAGGTATTTTAACTATTTTTAAACGGAAGAAGATTCCTCCATAATACCTCCAATAACAAATTTACTTATCACTAGATTATGCTTACTTAATCTTAAATTACGTCATGTTTCAACTAACTTACTCTCTATTATGTAATAAATTATTGAACTTTTGTAATTGTCTCTAGCCGTAAATAAATAAATTGAGTTTTGTGATAAACACATGTTCTATTTATAGTTGTTTACGTTAGGAAGATGGGAAAATGAATAAAAATAAAACGCTGCACATTATTCTTCAAAAGTATCTCATTTCCGTAATAGATGACCCTTCTGCACAGATGACTGGTTTGTAGATAAAAGATTTGATTTTTTTTATATTACCCTTTAGGATTGAAGGTGATGCCAAGAAATCATATCCAACCCAAGTTTCATTGCTGACAATAATAAACACTTACGCAGTTTGCGTAAGCAGAACCAACTTTTTGAATAGAGATAGGTAAAATATAAGTAGGTGAAAATTCAACCTTCATACACGAAAGTCAAGTTTCACTGAACAAATTTCGGTGATTATTTGTCGCTAGGTGAGCCGTGGTTAATAGTAATTTTGACTTAATCACTGGAAAATTTGTTTACAAAATGCTTTCCTATTTACGTGCCGCTGGTTAGCAGAGCATGTTGCAAAAAACGCCACGTGAATCGGTCAGCTGGAGCTCAGGGTGGAGCCCGTCATTTCATTCGTCCCTTGATGTCCTAGAGAGGCTCCCTATCAAATTTCGTTGTAATCAAACAGACGACATAACTTTTAGCACAATCAGCTGATCACGATGGCGCCTGTAAGGTCACTCATCTCTTGTTATCCCAGAGAGGCTCCCTATAAATTTTCAACGTCCTACGGTGAACAGGAGAGATTTTAGCTCACTCAGCTGATCAGGATGGCGCTCCTCACTTTGCTCGTCTCTTGTTGTCCCAGAGAGGCTCCCTATCAAATTTCGTCGTCCTACGGTGAATAGGAGAGATTTGAGCAAGATTTTGTCATCATTATGATTGATATTACGGCTCGTGGTCAGCTGATCCTCACCAAAGTCAGCGAGGCACAAGTTCCGACATGGTAATACATCATATCAAAATTTGGTCCAAATCGGACCAGCGGTTTCGGAGGAGTAGTGAGCACAAAATTTTGTCCATATATATAAAGTTTAAGATATATATATGTTGGTTAACTTCAAAAATTCTTACATTCGTCTTCGCAGGAATACAGGCGGGAAATACCGCTGGTGGAAAATCTGAGTCCTGGAGTTATATATATATATATAACTCCAACAACAACATTCTTAACTAATAATAACTTTATTCATGCAACCATCAATATCAATAAAAAAATTAAACATTAACAACAATAATTTTCTAATCAAACGTTGTTTAATTTACTGAATAAATTGGGGTGACTCCGGCTGAAGGTAAGCTATTCCATAGCCGTAACCATGTTTATTATGTACATATTGTTGAAGGAGATTTTCTAGATAAAAGCACGTTATCATTCATTCATATAAATATATAAATATATATATATATATATATATATATATATATATATATATATATATATATATATATATATATATATATATATAATTGTTTAAGAAAGAAATTTCACAAATAGAAGAAGAAAATTTAGGATCTGATAGGTATTTTGAAAAAATCTTGATCACAGAATTGAGAAGGTAGGTAAAGCAAATTTTACTTGCGAGTCCCTGGTAGCGCGAAGCGTAATTAATGCATCCATGGCAGTGATTGTAGTATTGTAGTAGACACATATTCAATCGTTTAAATTGAGGCCAGGTGGTCGTTTCGCTCCAAGTACCCATCAATGTGCTCTTTCAGATTGCTGCAGCAGTCGATCATTAGATGCATCTGGCAATTTTCGCAAGACATTCACCCCGAAGCATTCGTCAAACGTTGCACTATGTGACCTGGCATGTTCTTTCACGGGGAGTGGTCGGGTTTGGTGAAAAGATGATCTATGATTGTTCACTCGTAAGCTGAGAGTGGTTGCTTCACCAACATATAATGCATTATTGTCTGCACACTTTTTGCAGATCAGTTGGAATACACACATTTTGAATTGACACTATGCTGAACCTCGACATTTATATTTTTGACTGGTAGCTGAAGTGAAGTCCAAACCTTCCAACATCAAGTTGCTTAGTTTGCACCGAGCTCGTTTACAAGGATGTAAACCTTGTGCGTGAATTTGATGACTGCATCCTTGGGTGCATGAGGTTCGGTAAAACGATATTTGAGTCGCCATAATTCATCGAATTTTACCAAATGATACTGCAGCTACATACTGATACAAGCGAATAATAAACCATTGGGTAGACATTTGTAACATTACTATTTGTTAACTTGTTGAAGACAAAATACGCACCCGTTCATCAACCTTCGAACCAATATATTACAAACCTAAAATACAATAACTTTCAAATGATGCATTATACAAGCGGCCGAGTCTTTTCGCTAGACTTTAAAAACCTCTTCGGAGGGGAAGCTTCGCGCGCATTTGTTGGCAGTCGTTTTTTTGGGCAGAGGCCAAAAAGAAGCGATTCCGGGTCCTTATCGGTGCCAGTTCCCTCATTTTTTACTTCCGTCTATAGACGAATGGAAGGAACCTCAACAGAAAAACTGCAGTGACCTTTAGCCAAATGGAAGATGGGTCATGCCCATCATCAATCATGATGAATTTAAATGAGGATATACCTCAATATATTTCACCACTGAAAGGTCCATTCCTATAAAGCTTGGATTTATCCCTTCACACTGTTGAAACCATATTTAATTATTTTCCCCCTTTCACTTCATCTGAGTAGCAATAATCCCCCTGCACTTTGTTTGCACTTAATTGGTTGTACCTCCTGCCCATTTCCTTTCCCTTGACCAATGAGATTCAATTTCCCTTCACCTGTGACTATAAAAGCTGTGTTCTTTCTAATGTGTCTTCAGTTATTTTTTGTTACTGATAATGGCCTAACCGTCGAAATCGATTTATCATTGTAACTCTTCATTTTTCGTGGAAATAAACAACGATTTTTCACTTACTTCCGTTCTGATCCCATATGTGCTCAATGGGATTGAGGTCGGTGCTACAAGCTGGCCTGTCAAAAACATGGATATTGTGCTGATTTAGGTATTCTCTCACCTCTCCAGCTGCATGGGGTCGTGCCCTATCCTGCATAAAGATGAAATTGCCTCCAGCAGCGACAGCTTGGGAGCGCACATGAACCTCTAAAACCTTTTCAATATTGCGCTGAGCCGTCAGTGCTACCACGAAGAATCACAAGTTCGGTTCGACCATTGACTGTTATGCCTCCTCATACCATAAGGGAACCACCCCCGAATGGTCATGAAGGAAGTAAGCAGCAAGGAGCGAAACGCTCATTTTCCCTTCGACACACTTTCATACGCCCATCATTACCAAAAAGAGTGAATTTAGACTCGTCTGAAAACATTACACGATTCCAGTGTCTCAGCTGCCACCTCATATGCTCTCTACCGAATTCGACTCTAGCAGTTTTATGACGGTTTATGAGATGCGGCACTTTTACAGGACAACGACTGTAACCTATTCCAAACAGTCTGATCGGACACCCTTGTTCCAGAGCTTCTACTCAGGTCATTTTGAAGTTCCCTACCGATAGAAAATCGATTTCGGAGAGCATTTACTTGCAAAAATCCGTCTGAAGTAGCCCTTGGACGACCTTGCCCCGGTCTTCGGTTAAGTGAACCTGTCTCCTGATACCGCTTCCAAAGCCTAGAAATCACTGTTTGACTTACCGCAAGACGCCGGGCAATATCGCGCTAAGAATGCCCTTCTTCCAGTAGTGTGATGGCTCTGGACCATCAACTTCCGAAACAGATCGTCTAAGGGTGGCCAGAACCTCCATTCATCGCTAAATGAATGAAAAAAGGTGTACGAGTCGCGAACTGATGGGATTTCTATTGAATACTGAGATGGATTTTGAGGGAAATGATCAGATTCCATTCTGGTTGGGCTCGAGTCGGAGCTTGATATCGCTGGTCGTTGTCGGTGTTCGAGATAAATAACAAAACATGGGCCACCTCATCTGCATTAAATACCTTGCCATGACATATAATATGAACTTTGTCTGATTTTTCTGGGGGCTTTGACATCAGCAAGGTTCTTTTGAGGTGTGTATATTGGATAAAGTTAGCTCTTCTAAATGGAATGAGATTTGTAATTTTAACCAAAAAACCAAAATCAATTTTAGATTAATTAAAAACAAAACGAAAAACTGGACGAAAACCAAGTTATTTTACCTAAATCCACCCTACACCCTCAAAAAATGACTCTAAACAGCTGATTCTTACTGGATGTTTTTCTTCATGGGTACAAAACCCCTACACCCAAAAATTTTAATTTGCCAAGTTGAATCACGAACTGACCAGGATCAGGTTGAAACTGGAACTGACATGTTTTAGAAATTTAACTGTTCGGTACTAAAAGGTTTTTTTATGCCCGTATTAGTCAGTTTTTCTGCACAGATTGGTAAGCCTTGATTAATGTCAACATCTCCCTATGTCAACAAGTTCTCGTTGCTCCCAACAACTGTTGAATAGATCTGCTCTGTTATACGCCCTATACAATCTAGCTCTGCTGATTTTTTTCGGAATTAATTCGGTAATGTATTACTGAATTAATTTCTGATTGCGCCATCGAGCCATTAGCGCATCTGGTAAACTTATCATTTACCAAAAGAAAGTTTCCAAACTTTTTGAAGTTCTCAACAATTACCCCCACCCCAGGGAAAGGAAAAAACAAAGTCTATGAAGATTCTTGCCCAGTATCGGAACTTCCAATATTTGTAAAGATTGCGGAACATATTATGTTGCACAGACATGTTGCTTAATAGAAGAAGGAAAATCTACTGCACCCTAATTAGTACGGGTTTAGAAAGAGAAAGAATACTGGTACAGCGACATGCTCATTGGCTGACGAAATTTTTCGGGCTCTGGAAGCTAAAATGATAACACTCTAAGTTAGTACGATTTGTCAAAAGCGTTTGATTTAGCGTCACACGACCCTACTTCTGGAGAAACTTAAGTTCTAAGGTTTGATGGAGCATTGTCATTTTCCAATTGTTACCTGGTGGGCTGGAAGCAAGTTACTGGTATCTTACAATGGCGCAGTATTTGATAAGTCTTCTATTACTTGTGAAATCAAGCATGGCTCTGTGTTAGAACCTTGTTTGTGTCTCACTTTCATTAATGATTTGGCGTATAGTTTCAAGGATGTTGGGTACATCTCCCTCTTTGCGGATGACATTTCTACGGTTTCAAAGTTCGAAGGGTCAAACCTCTGTTGATCTTCGGCTTGCAGTTAACCTGGCGGATGGCATCATCGAGAGCTGGTTCATCATACTCTTTGGTACTGAACAAACACAAGACTCAATCTATTGAATTTGAACTAAATGCTCGACCTAACCAGGAGTCGAATTGTCTAGATCTGACTATGGATAACAAACTCTCGTGGTTGAAGCATATTGAAGTACTGACATCAAAACTTCCTACGTGTAATTTCATGCTTGTCGTTTGTCGAGGGTGGAGTCTCCTGGTGGTCTTCGTATAGTTTATTGCGCTTGTTTCGAGAGTAGAATATCCTACTGCGTGTTGCTCTGGGGCAACTCGAGCCATAGTGAGACGATCTTCCCACTGCAGGAGAGAGCTTTTCGCTTAATGCAAGGATTGGGATGAAATGAGTCATGCCGTGGTCATTTCAAACATTAAATTTGTTGAAGCTCCCGTCATTCTTTATTTACAATTATTTGGTCTTCGTGAAGAACAATTTGGAATCTCTAGTAAGAGGACCAGACCATCATTCATACCAAACCAGTAGATGCCAACATCTGTAGCTCCCTCATGTCCACCTCACTGCACCGATAAAATACAATCCCATCCAGACGGGTTCCCATCTTTTCAACTTTCTTCCAACATCTGTGCCATTAACTTGGTTCAATTGAAAATAAAATAAATTAACATCCAGACTCAATCGGGTGGTGCAAACAAGATGTCTTGATATAGTTTTGATATCCAAAATATATCGATTCCAGTAAACTAAACTCTGCAGTGATCCAACATTCTCAAGACGCCACAGGAAACCCTCAGACATAACATTTCTGTTAAACGTGAACGTTCTGTTAAATCTCCAATAAATTAATCTCATTTCATTCCTGGTACATAAAAATCTAGGCTAACCGTGTTTAATCATTCCTGGCCTCACATACGTGTCTCCGTTTCTCACAAATCTCGAGATAAACCAATCTATTTCTTCTGAGCTATTTTTGTAGTGTATACTATATCGTTTCCTTCGTGCTTTAGTACCCATACTACGTTCAATTAACCAAACATTGTGATCAAGTCACGTCTTTATTACCATAAATCGAATGTCATAGTAATAAATAAGTATTTCGAGAAAGGCTACAAACTAATTTCTCAAGATGTATTCCACTTTTACTGTAAGTATTTTTCTGTGCAGAACCATAAGGAATCAGTTTTTAATTACATGTTAGTGCCTCCAGAACCCTTTAGAGTTATCTGATGGGTCTGAAGGAAACCAGCTATCAC
Source organism: Adelphocoris suturalis (assembly GCA_030762985.1). Taxonomy (NCBI): domain Eukaryota; kingdom Metazoa; phylum Arthropoda; class Insecta; order Hemiptera; family Miridae; genus Adelphocoris; species Adelphocoris suturalis. The sequence continues at coordinate 26,940,738 of CM061044.1, read as the reverse complement.
TTGCACTCACAGAAACAGTAACTCATGTAATATAAATGTTATCAATATCATTGGAGTAGTATTTTCGCTAATTATTGCATTGGATGTTACAATGTTTTGAAATTAGAGCACTTTGAGTGCAAATTAATTATTTACTACCGATTTTATGGCAAAGAAACTAGTTTTAAACAATATTCTGCTTTTCAATGATTTTGAAATTTGAACACTTAGAGTGCAAATAATAAATTGTTTACTACCGATTATATGGCAAAGAAACTAATTTTAAACAATTTCATTTATTTATTTCTATTTTATTAACTTTTTTTTGCAGTTGTGTCGATTTTTCAGCAAATATTGATTGATGAAATTTAGGTATTTTTTCACCATAATTTTGTATATACATTTTTTTAATGTTCTAGTTTACCTTTTATACTTCTATTGACTAAATTCTCTGCTAAAAATATAAATTCAACATTTTTTAGCCGTTCTCTGACATTTTCAGTGATTTTTGCGGCACACTTTTTGGAATTTTGAGTGATTTATTGTGCTCAAAAAGAGCTAACCAACAAACTCAACCTGTCATTCAGAAAGCTGGATTTTTTGGAGTAAGATTTTGTATCACAATTCTAAGGAGAGTTGCCGTCTGGAATGACACACGCGCACACAGACAGAGTCATACACACACACATATATATATACCTATATATATACATATATGTACATGATTTCCATGTAGTTCCATACCTACCAAGTTTTTAAAGGTTGATTGAATAAGTTAGCTCTTTGGGCTATGATTTTAATTTTTTTAAAGTAATTAATTACGCATCTTATTGACCCATTACACAGTCGACCGTAATTATCGCAAAATTTCAAGCGAAAGTTTCTTCATCACGAACATTTTATATAGGTTAGTTGGCAGTTGATCGAGACGCAAAACCAAAAGCGGGATCCGAACCCCCATTTTCACAGTCAACAACGTCGACTCTCTCCCCCTCCTCTTGACGCCACTCATTTAATAACACAGCTGAGTTAAGGATTTCGCGAAAGTAAAAGCTCATCAATCGAGAGGGTTTTGATGGGAGGGGAAGTAGCGAACAAGATTGGGGGGGGGGGGGCACCGCTGCAGGTAGTTCAAGGTCACCCCTCTCCGGGACAGTCCGACTGACCGAGCAGCGATATCCGGGACAAACGGGGCGCGCCCACCGAATCCGGTACGACAGGCGTTCAATTTATTATATTTTTGAAGCGAATTTGGGCAACCTATCATCATTGACGGTAAAAGGAAGAGTATTCGAGAGAAAACCTGACGAAAGTAGTTAGGATTATATATTGGGCTTGAGGCGTCACTCATGGGTGTGAAAAAGTTACTATTACTATTTGTAGATTAAAGTAGATTTTATCATCAGTTAGACACCAATCTGACTTTCCTACGATAAGGAGGTTTTGTTCTGCGATTTTTCAGTTTCATCTACCGTGACGTCACAATGGTCAGAGGAGGAATCCCTCCCAGACGGGAGAAGAGCTTTGAACTAGCACGCAAAACTTTGAAAAATTTTCACTAGTTTTAAAAACTAACTACGTAGTTTTACCCTTAAAAACACATGAAATTAAGCATACAAAATTAACTAAAAATTCGTACGTTAAAATGTAAAACTCGATTATGACGGAGTTGGGGAGATCAACAAGTGTTACCATTCAATTCAGCGTGGAAAAATTCGTAGAAACCGGCCCCAAACTCGTATTTTCATAAAGGGTCATTTTTCACTATAAAACCCTCGATTTCGTAGAAAAAAAAACATGTTTTTCAACACTCGAACATACTTTTCTCCCCCAATTAGCAAAGTAAAAGTAAAATAGACTATACCGTTCAAAAGCTGACAGTTTGGGGACGTTTTATCTGAAGAGTGCACGCCGGAAAATCCCCATACCGGTAGCGGAAAAACGGAAGGAAAAACGTCGATTTTAAATACTTTTTCTAATTTTGTACTTTGGACTTTTTTGACCAATTAAAACTAACTAAAATAACTTTTCTTTTCTATCAGGGTTATAGGAAATTTAACGGTCATTCCATCGCTGTTTTTAGTTTTTGAGTTGACAGTGATGCTAAAGGGAGTTTTTTGGCCGTTTTAATGTAAAAAGGAAAAAAAAAAAACACGAAAAAAATCTTAAAACTTGAATAACTTGAAAACAAAGCGTTTAAAAAGAAATCTGTGGGAGTTACTTTCGATTAGAAATGAGCTCTAAAATCGACTCCTTGATTTGTTCTATAATTACTGTATGTTCTATAAGAACCCCAGTATAGGTATCAGTTTCAAGAAGGTGCCCTATGAATTTTATCGCGACTGGTTGAGTAATAACTATTGAGCATGCGCAAAACTACTGATGGTTGACACACGTGAAACTCCGTAACTAATGTACCGATTATGATGAAATTTTCAGGAATTATGTGGGTTAGCTTCTTCATAGTGCCGTATCAATTTCAATACCTACCGTCGGATCTAGTAGTGTGCGGGTTTCATTTCTCATAACGTCAATTAGGTTTTAATTGGTTGTTTCAACAAATTCTATACGTCCATGTTAAAAAACAAGAAGCTATACTGCCCACCCAACTTGGCTGACGTGTTAAAGGAGGCTGCTGGAAAAGGGTGAGCACGTGTAGTGTGGGCAACGTACCTCAAGCCCAGACACTAATTCATCCCACGAGCTTAATTTAATCATTCATTCTTGATTTTTTAGTTGATTCATTCTTTTATATTCAAATAAGGAGATAATTAGGGCAACCTTTTCGCTCAGCCACCAATGATTAAAACAAAATCATTGCCAAATTGTAACGTTTCGGAACAACAAAGAAATTTGTTGTTCTATTGTTTACTTTCCTCATTTTGAGAAATAAGGTTTCACACGAATAAAACAGAATTACGTATATTTGCATAGAAAGACGAGTCCTTGGTTCGATCTTTCCACACCTCAACGGAATAAACGTTTTCGTTACTATAATACTTCGTCAGGACGAGAAATATTCACATGGGTCGGCTTCCTATCGGGAAATCTGTTTTTCAAGGCTTCTTCTCACCGAGGGTAATTATAGGTATAATCAAGAGAAAAATCCAGCAGTCCGCTACTCGGGAAGCGAACAATTGAATGGGAATAACCTTTGGATTGAACTTCGAATGCAACCATTCCAATTTTCTTTATGGAAATTTGTTTTGAGGTATTCGTAATTGATCCCTAGAGTTTATCGCTTTTTCATATACCAGAATGTGTAATGATATGAGTATGTATAAGTGTCATTCCAGACGATAACTCTTCTTAGGATTGGGATACAAATTCCGTTTTTGCGCCAAAAGGTGATGCATTCCAAAAGAAAGGACGAGTTCGTCGGGCAGCTCTTTAAGAGCACGATAAATTGGTCAAATTTCGAAAAATGTGAAGAAAAAAAATCACTAAAAAATGTCAAAAAGCGACTAAAAATCATTAAATGTATATTATTTTTTGCAGAATAATGCTCAAATAAAGTTTATCAACTATAAACTAGAGTATTCGAAAATTTATGCGTAAAATTATACTGAAAATGTACTCAAATTTCCTTATGTGCTAAAAAAAAAGTCGACAAAATTGCAAAAAAAAGCAGAAGATCCAAAATCTGGTTTTGAGTAGCAGACTATGATGTAGAATAAGATTTTTGCCATACAAAATTTACAATTAACCATTTCATTATACTCCAAGTGCTCGAATTGGTCAAAATTAGCCGATTTTCGAACCTCTCTTACTTTCGGAGATAACGTATAGCTTGGAGTCAAATCTATTTTTCTGTGGGACGCACAGTTTAGAAATTTATAGGAGAAAAATTGTTCAATTTTAGTTGTAATTTTGAGGCCACCATATGGTTTCCACTGTTTTCAGATGGACAATAATTTATTATCCATGGGGGGGGGGGGATACAGAAGTTTTGTGTAAGTTATACAAGAAAGAAAATCAGTCATGTTTTGTTCCTGGGTCCCTGGACTAAATGCCTTAGTTGTCACAGTTCAGCCTCAGGAACTGAAAATCTTAAAATAAATAGAATTGCTAGGGTTTTTTCTTGTGTTGTGTTGTTGGATTGGAAATCCCCTCAAAGAACTAACAAACAATATGGCTGATATCATTTGTGACTTATAAGGATGCGGAGAAAATTGAAAGAATACCATTGAACAGGAACAATGAAGCCAAACTCAGAGATCTAGAAATAGGAATAAAATGGATACAGCTATAAGAAGAGTCCTCCAACAAAGAACGGCTTCGACAAGGAAGAAATATCTTATTGTTGTCTACCTTTTCCGAAGAGTAATTTGATAGAAGTTTTTACAGGGAGTGGTTTCGCTGACCCGACGAGCGCAACGATTAGATGTCTGGCACCGTCTCAGAAAAACAATCGTTTTTTTCGCAAGACGAAATACGACATTTGGACCCGCAATTTACATCTTATCTCGATAGGAACAAAGAAATTACGCTGGAGAAAACGAACAAAGATGGGCTTCTAACCATTATTTTCAATCCTGAAGAGTTTTTGATCGTTGATTTTCCTCGTCAATCGACGTGCGCCAAACAAGTCGTTAAATGCACGGATAACTGGCGGACGATTGGAGGAACGGTAACGTACCTAAACATCATTTTCGATCGATCAATGTAATTAACGAGAGAAAATTGTGGGGTCAAGCCCAAGGACGTGCATTCGCTTGCAATGTGTGTCCGATTTCAAGTGAAGAAGCGGAAATAAAAATGTTTTGGGGTTCAATTAGTAAGTCGGCAATGTAAAGGAAAGAACGGATTCTTATTCCCACAAAATCAATTAAAAAGAAGAAACTGGAGTGGGAATTCATTCACCAATCCTAAAAGTATACTGAACATCCAATGAGTGTTTTTCTGTCCGAAACCACGAAAATTATTAGTTAAGTGACGATTTGCAGCGTACGTAGGTACCTACTTGAACTAACTAGAGGCACATAATTTCACTGGTCATCTTCTAGAGACAATTTCTGAACCAATTAACAATTTTCCCCCCGTAACATTTAACAATTCTGCTCCACAGTAGCGTTTTTATATTCTGCACCTAGATGCGATTTATTGGACCTTTTCCGTTAATTCAATACCATTCATTCATTCTGACCTGTATGTCCAACTAATCTGCATTTTTACTAAGGGATTGACTACTTGATGTTATGTATTTTTGAGATGCAAGCTTGCGAGCATCCAGACCACCAAACTATACACAGCATTCTGATCTATTTTACCACAATGGACGTAAAAATGATTGGGAACCAGTTTTTAGAACAAGAACATATATAAAGTGGTACTGAATTAACGGAAACCAATAAAAGGAGTGGTAGTGAATTAATGGAAAAGGTCTGATTCATTTGTTCGAGTGGATTTCAATGATTCGAGTTCCGATTCCCAGAAAAACGTACCTACATTGTGAATAAGCATTCACAGCAAAAAGGACATCTTTGTCATCTGCTCACTAGGTAGTTGACCGTAGTTTTAAGACGAACTCTTTTTACTACCTACCTAACGAAAAATTTCTTGAAGAGTGAGGAACCAAACATCCGATTAATAATGGAAGACATAAACGAGGCTAGAACCCCAAGTTCTATTTATTTCCCGAAAAATATAATAAAGTACTTGTTATGGTGAAAACTAGATAGCTCTACTAACCCGTAATTTTGAATGTCTCTTATTGTTAAATTGCAGACTCCTCATTCCATTAATCGTAGGAATCAACAATATACAATTTTGTTAATTCTTATTTTGGACGAAGTGGACTCGGACTGCATTTGTCAGTGTCTGGGCCGAAATTTTGAAGCTATTGACTGAATCTGGTAGGTAGACTCAGTACGATCGATAGGTTCAAAACGCCGCACCATCACTGTTCACCATGTAACAGCGATGATCAACCTCGCGGATGGAGGCTGTGGTTCACTTTGAGGGGGTCCGCATCAATGTTTTCCTGCCTTCTCGTTCTCCCTTTTTTCAGTTTCGCACGAGCACTTGCAAGAGTAGCAACGGCATCACGTACAGTGATAGTAGGTGTGTTCCAAGCACTCGTTTGAGTTCATGAACTCAGACGGGTTCCACGAGTTCACGAAACTTTTAGGTTCAAGAACCCGTCGGTGGGAACACTATAGTTCACCTGACACTCAATGCACTCACCAGCTCTAGCGTCGTCTCAAGTAACGTGAAAACCTCGTCACGGTTATTTATGTGAGCGACATTCCCTCATTTTTACGTTTATTCATTGTTACTTCAAGATTAGAAGAAGAGTCAAAACAAAAGTGTGCATCCATCCTGCTTCATCGAAAGGCACGACTCTATTCGCGTCAAAATCCTGCTCATCTAACTCCTCCTTCTCATCAGAACTAATGAACCACTCACAATCGGCAATGGAAGCTTCTGATCTTCTAGGGAGAGTCCCGCTATTCTATTAAGATTCATGACGTAAATGAAGTGCAAGGCAAGCGAGGAACTAAAGAGATGTGAAAAAAGATAACGCAACAAGCATCAAGCAGGCGAATGACAAAGCAAGTATTTAGCGAGAGGGTTCGCGGTGAAATGAGATTTTTGGAAGGTTCAGAAAGGTTTCCTCCAGTTCGAGTTCTCAACCCTATCCCCGAGCAGGTCTGAAAAGTTCATGAACTCACTGAACTCAGTTCATGAACCCGACGCGGTGGGAACACCTTAGCGAGAGTTGAGTTCCTGAACTCAAAACGCTTGGAACACGATTCACGTGCGCATAAGGTTCGGCGCCGAACCAGTTCCGAAAAGTTCACGAACTCGCGGTGCTTGGAACACAGCTAGTGATGATGAACTTGAAATGGGCCCCGTCGGTAAGTGGTTTACAAAGAGTGGACTTTTTTCAAATCGGCGGTTCAAAGTTCACCATTTGAACCAAATGGGAGAAGAACTAGGTGTATATATTAGCAAAAATGTATTGTTAATGTAAATAATAAAGACCACCAACCATTCACTCCGAGTTTTGTGGCAACTTTTCCCCATTCCTTTGCCAGGACGTAGGTACCTGTTATGGTGATTGTTATGCCTTTTGTCCCAAATGGGTGTGGCACTGAAAACGAGATCAATTAGCTCTTATTTATTCATTGCGAGCGACGAGCGAAGGCGAGCTTGACCAAACGAATGAACTGGGAACACTGAAGAAAAGCTGTGATTTACATTACAGTGGAAAAGCGGAGGGGTACCCTCTCAGTCAATCACGATCGAGCCCACATTGCTCAAATAGATTTGATTTTCCAAAACTTTGAAATGGATTTCGGTCGTGTTTATCCGATTGAGACAACATCCAGAGCAACTCGATATGATACGGTGCAACGTGTCATCAACACTCGTCCACGTTATCAGATGACAAATGTCAAGAAGGTCAAGGTTTATTGAAGTTATCGATGTTCTTTGGGATGGAATTGAATAAATTACGTTATCTTCGTACTTCGAAAGTAACTTGGTCAGCGGAACTACTAGTTTTTTAATTTCACGTACGAAGATATTCTATGTTTTTCGAACACGGAAGTGGGTACCTATTCGAAAACTTCAACCCAAATTTTTACCACAAATTTGGATTCTGCGGGGAAAATACATGGGGATACTTAGCTTTTTCTAATTTCGCAAGTAAATAATGACTTATCCATGTCTGTTGTAGACTCAAATCACTGACGAGGTAGAGTTCATTTTGTTCTACAGTGAATGCATATAATGGAATAGTGTTCGAACTCATACGAATGGTGGCTTTTAAATTACCGGCGACATCAATTAATTGAAACCCGCGATCAGGAAAGACGTTTTCCCACGGCTCACAAGTAGGGTAGGTCCCTTCGCGGTCGGGTCTGTGGGAAGCGAAAGTGCTTTCAACGCTAAACTTGTCCAAACTTCGGTCGTTTCGTTCTCTGGAACGAGATAGCGCGAAACTGGGGCTGACATAACGCCGGGATATCTCTCCGCCCGAGCTCTACAGTTACAACGGACCTTTAATATGAAGTACTCTGCCGGGACAACAAGGAAATGCGGTAGTCAGAATTGGTAGACGGGAGGAGGTTCCATGTCCCACTGAACAAGTGCAGACCTAATTTAGTCGAGAGAATCTCGCTTCATTCGGTAGGTTAGCGGATACGAAATTGTGCTAATCCGTTATAACGGTATATATATATACATGGCTCAAAAAACATGGCAAAATGGCATATATATTATATATATTTTATAACGGTATATATAAAAAAGATAATGTTATTTAATTGCTCAAAGGACTGATAAAAATAGGTCACACAGCTGATTAGGAAAGAGCCCATCATTTCAATCGTCTCTTAATGTCCCAGAGAGGCTCCCTATCAAATTTCAAATTCCAAGTTTCTTTCCATTCCAATAGTGGTTGCAATCATGTTCACAAAATTAACTGAGAAGGATCACCTGTATGTAAACAATTATTCAGACAATCACGCTCATACCTCAGGTTGTTGGCGCACTGCGCTGTGGTTAACATAATACGGTTAGGTAAATCGAGAGCTTTCCAACAATTGGCGAACGATTTTTGTACGATTATAAATGTCTACTATACAGTTCCGTGGCAACGATTTGGTTGTAAGGATAATCATCAGAAAATAGAAGAGTAACGTACTAAAAATGTCACGTAAAGGTAATTTTATCTCATTTTTGGCCGGGTTATGATGGCTAAAATATGTTCCGTGTTAAAACTTATCCATTTTCAATCTAGAGGTAGGGTTGGAGAAATTAAACAAATTTTGTTAGGTTTTCTTTCAGAATGTAATGTGTTTTTGACTACGGGGGGGATACCTACATAATAAATATTAACAGCTAGCGCCCCCCAGCCTCATCATCAAACTGAGATGGACCCTAGCATATCGTTAATAAAACTAGCGATTTTCCATTTTACACGGCAGGCAATGTTTTGTGAAGCCTCGCACCTGATGTTGTGACTCAAATTTAAATACGCAGCTCTTGAACGTCCCAAGAATCCAAATCAAAATTCCACAAAGAAAGAATACGGAATCATTCTTGAAGGTATAGATGAGTGGGAGAAGTGGGAGAGGGGAGTCCTATTGAGTTATGCCAATCATACTTTGCCCGTTTTCGGCCAATACAATCGACTAAAACCTATAATGTAGCATTTGGAAAACTCTTCGGTGGAATGCAAAAGTTGAATTCAGTACATACAATACACAACATATGTACAACTTCACAAAATACGCAATACTTCAAATATAGACCAGGTACCAGAGACACACCTCCAAGAAACGCCTATATAAGAGGCCACTCGATGAGGGTCGCGTTGATTAACAAATAAACATCACTATCAGCACCCAGAAGCGTCTGACTAATGTGTACTATATTTGGAAATGCAGCCTCTCTGTTATCTAGTGTGAGATACGGAGATGCATGACATTCATCTCCGTAAACTTCCTTGGTGCAAAATCCATGACCGTTTAGCATGACGGCATAACCAAGTCTTTATTTTTTCACGATTTCTTATCAAGTTTGAACACTTTATGCGAGCATTTGTGACGAAATATTGTTTACTTTCATACGTTTGGCATGAATTTGCGATAACACAAGTTCTGTATAATTTTTTATCACTTACGAATTATCTAATTGGCACAATTATTTTTTTCCAGAATTTGAGAATATATATAGTATATATACATATATGTTGCTCCTCCTGAAAATATCATAGTTAGCATTTGTTCCTTGTTGTTACAATCGATTGATCTTTTGTTTTGCTTGATTTTTATTTGGATAGTCCATTATCACATGTTTGCGTGAGGTGCGAAGTCTGGGGGCATTTTAATGAAACAAGCGAACAACACCGACGGGTTGCAATCCACGTCGAGAATAGCATGCAAATCTGAATTCAGCCGAAAAGGAAGTTAGCACATGTTGTATATTAACAAACGATATATTGGACGGTTTAATGTTGGTGTAGTTAAAGTTTGTTGCGTTCGTGTGGTTGTTCCTACTCCCTACACAGAATGATAAGAATGACACACCATGAAGAACCGTTCTCCCAACCGAAGCTATGACGATTGCAACCATCTAACAACGAAGATGGTTGTACCGGGCAACGGATGTGTGAAGTTAGCAGTTGCGAAACATGAATTGTCCAAAACACAACTTAAAATTATAACTTTGTTTACAAGTAGGCTTGTGTTATTTTGTTTTTGACAACAGAAGCATTAGACAAAGCTGTTTTCCAAGTATAAAATCCTAGAGCCAGTCTTATTTGGAAATACCTTACAGTTACCGACGGAAAACTAAAAAACCAAGTCAGTCTGCTTAACTTGTTTTATTCAGAAAGAAATCAATCCTAGGCAATAAAAGTTGCCTATTAATTGATACTTGATAGATAACAAAAAATATCAAATTTTGTATTTGCACAAATCAAATTAACCAAAGCGAATGAAAATATAAATCTGAAATTTAGAATTTGTAATAAGAACTAATTTGAATTTGAGAGAATACAAATTTGAATATATTACTAGTTCAAGAGGAATTTTTGTTTTTCACTCAAAAACCATGACAAGTTCAACCAAAACAAATTCAGATTTCTATTTTTATGACTTGGTTAGTTTTCCAAAGTTACTCAATTATATACACTAGATATTGTGTCTTGGGATCATTGATGCCACATCCGTGGATCCAAGTGTGTCCACATCAAGGAGCCAAAACCCATCGGATGTTAGCCCTCCGCCCCCTACTGAACTCAGAAGAGGCCACTTAGTTTAAATTAATTACCCACCGCTAGCTAGAGTTTTCTTGTGGACCCCTCAGTGGGCAGCTGGAAGCTCTCAGTTCTGCCTCATATCTACGACCCAACAGCTGCCTTCGCATTAGCGTTATTGGATCGATCGAGCGATGGACCGAAGTGCCCACGCCCATAATAAATCAACGTTTATTATACCTCAATCACAAGTTTCATATTGTCGGCTGTCAAAATGGGATGCTACAGTTGAGAGATAGGTACAAGCAATCAATCAAATCTTTATTCAAAAAACACCTGCTAGGTATAGATATTGAAAGCTAACAGAATCGTAATTTATTATCAATAAATATATAAAACTGCATACGCAAAAGTCAAAAATTGTAAAACATCAAAAGTCCTTAATATTTTATAACTCTTTTTTTCCATGTATTTTTTCACAGTCTTCTTATAAATAATTCATTCGTCAATCCTTTGAATTCTGCTGGAAGCTTGCTGAAGAATTTTGGGGCCATATGAGAGAAGGTTTTTGTACGGAAAGCATTGTTTCAGCATAGTACGTCCAAAAGATGTCGATTCCTAGTTTTGTACGAATGAATGTCGCGTCTTGTCGGATACGAGTTTTCTTTGAATTTTACATGTAACAAACAGGCACATACGTAGTAAGCAGGAAAAGTGAGTATTTCGGACTTGCGGAATGTTTCCCTGCAGCTTTCAGAGTAGTCGAGGCCAAACATAATTCGAATCGCTCTTTTCTGGATCCTGAATGCTCTTTCGGAATGAGATGAAGCTTAATGATCCCACATGACACAACGAACTAATGCATGAGTGTTTTTTCTTCTTTTTTTAATTAATTATTTTTATTTTTTTATTTGTATTTATTTATTTTTAGGTATTTCTTATTTAACCATAAAGTGCCAGTGTTGCAGCATTGCCATATGAACAAATTTTCGTAATTTTTTGCAATTGAACTTATTTCAGTTTGAGCATTAAGTATATATATACTTACAGAATTTGTAAACTATCAAAAGTGTGGCAAGAAACTATTACTGAATAATATCCTGTAATACAAAACCAAAATCTAAGAATTTTAAGCAATTGTTAGCAGTTTTTATAGATTCTTTTAGTGCATTTTAATTAATTTTATGTGTATTATTCAGCACAATTTTGTAAAAACATTACTGAATGTTCTGACCTTTTTCTATTTAATACTCTGGGAGACAGTTTATTCTATTTCAGGCCGTTGATGCCATTTTTAGTGAATCGTTAAGCTTTTTTCCCTGAAACTTTTCTTGAAACCTATCTGTTGCTATAGGTAGGGGGCAATTGACACATTTGACACCCAAACAAGCAGATTTTGTAAATCGCCATACGCTGCACAGCTGATCAAGTGGCAGCAGTTTGAAATGCCGTCAAATAGAGACATCAAACTACCAACATTATATCAAAATCCGCTTAATGTGCCTGTTTGTTGTACACCGATGTCAAATTTAAACCATTTTTGCCTACTTGACGTTTCGGTTAAAGAAAAGGGCGGATTTATTTATTCTTTTTTTCCATTTCTATCCCAAGGAGAGTAGATATCTGATAAGTATTCCTAAACATAATTCATATAAATATTCAAAAAACTGTTAAAAGCCACGAATCGTTTTAAAACACATGATAACGAAATTCCACGAAGGAAATTTTGGCAAATTTTATTTATTAAATTTGTGAGCCATTCTATAACGTTATTTTCTTGGGAAATTTGCGTTTTCAGGAACCAAGGCTGCTGCAGTTAATTGTAAAATGTTCTGCACCTTGTTCCACACCACACATCATTCACGGCGCATTCCTTCTTCCAACGCAAAGACGATTAGGTTTCGCAAGTTCCACATCCTGACCTCAGTTAGCGTTTGGAAAAAACGTTTTAACTGGTTGGCAATGATGGCAAGTCAGGGTTTTGGCGATACTGGAAACAGATCACCGTAATGATGTCCCGAAGGTCGACCAATAATGCCATTTAAGCAGTTAGCGGAATAGAGCTAATCTCTTGAACGAAGGGTACAATGAGCTCAATGGAGAGGAGGGGGGTTGCGAGGTCGGTGAACGGACAATGTGGGACGTGGGTGCTTGAACTAAGCAACTTCCCCGGAGTATAAACGACAGTATCCGATATCTAATAATTCAGGCATATTCAAATAGCACTATATCGTCGCACAGTGCTTCGAGTGTATGGTCGGGATGGACAAAATTCCGCTTACCACGGATTCTAATATGAAATTTGACGCTACTAACGAATATAACATGCAATAGGAGGGGTCCCTGAATGGCCTTCACGGTTATTTACCCCAAAAAAACCACTTTTCAAACACTTTATGTTTTCGGCCAAAATGCTATACGGAAAGCTTAAAAACAGGAACCTACACGAAAGAAACGTTAAAGGTATTTATTTACAAAACAAGAAATAAAAAACAAAGGGGAAAAATGAACTTTCATTCATCATAACAAACTAAACTCATAAAAATCAATAATAAAATTCATCAAATCTTCATAAAATTAATTTAAAATATAAACATATAAACTCTTCGAGAGTCTTTAAGATTAGAGGGGACCTTTTGGCATTAAGGTATAGATCCTATAGTTCTGACAACCAAGCCTGTGTAATTTGCAGTAGCGGGGAAATTGAAGACTGTTTTCATTTCATTGGGAGGTGCAGGGCATTATGTGCAGTTAGAAATAGATATTTAGGAAAGGCGGAATTGGATTGGGGAGAATATATGGCATTGTTGAAAACGGGAGATCCAAATTTGATAAAGTATTGTAAGATAGCTTGGCACCTGAGATACGGAACAATATGTGAATATGGTTTGAATTATTGATTTGATTAGTTTGAATATGGTATGGATATAATGGCGAATAATTATGTTAAAGTCCTATGTAACGACTAAAAGGTATTGACATAAATGCGGTAGATGGGCGATCACTGGGGGAGTTCAGGACACTGACTATTATATTATAGGCAAACCCATCGGACGGTCCTAAGTGACCACGATTATTGCATGGCTCCTTGATCAACTGGTGTTTTCTATCTATCTATCTATAAACTCTTCTTAAGTAGATAAATATTTAATATTACAATTATTATGGAATAGTGCCTAGGCGCTTATGTATGTTCAAAAACTTAGTCTGATTCTGAGAAACCGGAATATGGCGAACTCCTCAAAAACATCCTCTGTCGCCAGGGCCACCTATCACCCGGGATTGCTTTGTCAATGAATTTAAGGTAGTCAGGAAAAATAAGAGGTTTATCAGGATATGTTTGATTTTTTGTTAGAAATGAGCTCCGAATCTTTCACAGGCATCTCACTTTGAATGAGCTCACGAATCTTTCAGGCATTTCTGAGGGTTAAGGCGGTCAATTTTGACCATTTATTCAGGGTATTAGCAACGTCTTCGGTATCGTCTAAATGATACGTTTCTTTAATAAAATTTGATGTCTTCATAATTTTTCCTCTCAACACATTTTTTGAATAACTACATCTCTCATTTCTGAGGAGGATTTCTGAGTTGTCTTCTGAAAAAATTAATAAAGGGCCTTTAAGGAAAGTTTGGGGGGGGGGGGGGTCTTTCAATTCAGGAGGGTTCAACGAACATTTTAAAAACAAAATCCCAGGAACGATTTTAGCTTTTTGGAGAAAATGCTTTTTGGAGTTGACTGATCGTGTTTTCGTAAGCTAGTTTGACATCTGCTTATTGCACATTTAAAAAATGAAAAAATTCAATGATACCGGCTCAAATGTCATCAAATATGTTTGTACATAACTCTCACAGACCCGGTCACCGTTTTTTAAAGCGGAGAACCGTACCCCATGCGAGAGAACTCACTACTGTCTTTCGACTGTATCTTGCTCTCCTTCGGCATCCTTTCGTTTACAGATACCATCGTGAATAAGTGACGAATGTATGTTCAACTAGTGATGTTTTTCTCACCTTTTGACCTCTCTAAATAAGCCCACACAGGTAGTTTCGGTTAACTAAAATGTTGACTATTAGCGAATTTTTGAAGAAAATTAAGTTATTGCTCTCGCCTCAAAATTTGTAGAATGTGAATTTTTTAAGACATTTTATGCAGAAATCCGTTTCAGGCTATTCTGAATCATATTCTGAAGTTTAACGCATTTTTTTATGTATGTATGTATATATGTATGTATGTATGTGTCATTCCAGACGATAACTGTCCGTAGAATTGTGCTAGAAACTTCAAACCAATTTTAAAATGTTAAGGACACAAAACGAAAGTTCAAGTTCGTTGGCCAGCATGATCGGATTACTCTTCGGGTTGAAATTTTCAAAAATGTAGTCAAAAATTTCAAAATAGCCTGTTTTTTGCGATTTGTTGTGCGAAATAATTTTTTCAGCATACTAACATGTGGTATTTTCGGAATCAGCGTAAAATTTCCTATAAGAATATGTAATAAGTTTTCAAAAATTTCAAAGTTGAAAAATCAGTCAAAAATCGAAATAATGCCGTTCGCTAGTTGTAAAATCGGTAATATTTGCATGAAACATTGTCCAAATTCAGATTGAACTACTCTTATGGAAGTACCCCTGTATAACCAATCCTAGAACCATGCTGTTTAAAACGTAGGTAGTAGGTGCTTGTTAAAAAAAGTCCAGTCATGCAGCATGACCCCATGAGCGAATTTTGAAGAAATCTTCGACATTTCAGTCGCTATTGATCGTGTAGAGAAATTTTAGTTTATGATTCTGATAGACAAACATGGAATAAAATTATTTAAAATAATTAGGAGGTACTCATACTTTATTATTATTAAACTAATATTGTAGATTTAAAGACAAATGTAGGTAAATATTCATAGATTTCGATGTCCAATGTGGTCAGTATTGAAGGCAGTTGGGGTCATGCTGCATGACTGGACTTTTTTTCATTTTTGTCCATTATTTATTGGAGTTCTAACATTGCATATCTCTTTACAGGAGAGATAAAATACTTGTTACTTGACACTTGTTACTTGAAAACATACTATAACTCAAATCCAGATTAAAGAAAAGACAGGGCCAGGAGTACTAAACCAGTTTAAACCTCACCCAACGCTTAAACTGCAGTTTAAACGGGGAATGTAGTTTAAGCTAGGTGTACAAGTTCTTAAACGGCGCTCATTGTGATAAAAGCTAAGCTTTGCTTGAAGTTGAACGGTCGTCGGTGGCTTTAATAAACTCAGTTCTTTGGGTTTTCAGAGGGAAATTTGTCTAGCGAATTACATTATTTATGAAAGGTAGTACAGACCACAAGATATTTCTTATGATGAATGTATTGTGAAATTGATGGAGGTGTTTTCAAAGCAGCCACCTATCTTCCAGGAAGGCTCAAATTAGATTTTACTATTAGTTCCCAAACAATTAGTTTGACTTTGCTTCCTTGTTAGCAGCATCAGTATTTGTTTCTATAATACTGGAATGATTTTTAACGAAGTGCAATAAAATACTTCCATCAGATTAACTGAAATTTGTGAGTCTTCTTTTTCCTGCAATTTCGACAAACGATAGGACAAACCGATAACATAATATACATGAATAATTCAGTGGAACGAGAAAAACAACTGTTGCAGGAAACACACAAAGAATTTAAAAACGCTGCAAATTATTACATAATGGTTTATTATTTCTGAATCAGATAGCCAGCTATAGTAACCAGCATGCTCTGGGGCTTTCGCCAGTCTCTTTTCTAGTATCCACCTATGTTCTTCCTCTGACTCCACCCCCGCTCACCCCCCTCACCACCCATCGTGACCCCCTGCTAAGCGTGCCAGGCGTGCGCGCGTGCGTAAGTCTAAGGCAGTGTCCTACGTGGATCCGCCGCGAGCGTCAAGCCGCGCGTTAAAGACGAGCGTCAGTGCGTTGCCGCGTCATGCCGCACGGCGGAAAAAAAGGTGTCCTACGTGGAAACGCAAAAACGCTTCGTAGTTTAGCAAGTTAACCTGTTCTGTTCTCATCAGCAAGTTCATTTTTTCAATTTGATTTTGCATTCATGCCGTCGATCAACAAGTTTGAGCTGCTGACCAGCTCAACGGCTCTTTCCTGTTATTTAGCTGTGAATAATAGAAAAAAAGGAGACCGGCCGAGGAAATACATGAAAGCCGGAGCGAGTTCGGTGAATTTCATCGCTTATACTCCAATAATCTTAGAAGAGTTTCTGAAGATTTTGTGTGATAATCTTAGATAATGAGGTTTTATCATACATATAAAAAAGACCTTTCAATTACCACTAATTTCAGTGATTAATTTAGATCAGTGATAATTTAAAGGTCTTTTTTGTATGCTAAAACCTACTTATAATCCGAATTGTGGAAAAGTGAATAACACTTTAAATCATAAGCAAGAATTACAGTAAAAACCTTCTATTACATCGTGAACAAAATTAAGCAAGAATTTTACCATTTATATTCAACAAGAATTTTAATTCGTTAAGTACAATGATTTTAAAAAAGGAAAAGTTTATTTGTATGGCAGAATAATAGGAACTACCTACAAGAAAGATTTCCAGAAAAATTGCAATAGGTAAATATACTCTGAATAATTAAGAAAATTTACTCACATGAGTATGACTCGAACCTTTTTATGATTGTCTTGGAACACTAGACAATATATATTGTAATTTTCTTCGAAACTGGGCATCTCCCGATAAAGGTGTATAATAAATGTAACAAATGTAGAAGGCCGTTTCTATATCAGCTAACTCCATTATCACAGAAGGAAACGTGCGGAAAAAGTACGAAAACCAGTTCAAAATGTCGAAAGAAGTTAGAAAAACATCATATAATCACGTTCGACGCGCGGCGAACGCGATAAAAATCAAACTTGTTTGAAAATCAAACCGAAGCGTTCAACGCCGTCGCGTCGCCCGCGGGCAGGGTCACATGACAAATTTCGCAAATTTCATTGGTCCGCCATTTAATTGCGTAAACGCCTGAACGCATTGACGCGTGCGGCAAATCCACGTAGGACACAGCGTTACACTCAAAGCCCCGAAAAAGACACTTTTTCGCCCGTTTTTGGCTGATATCATCTATGCGAGTAAAGCGATCGGGATGGTTAAACGTTAGGACCAACTAGACCCCAAATGGAGTCTATGTGCGAAAGAACGGGTTTTTTAAGTCAATTCTTAGGCCTTTTATGGCCTGGACGGCGGACGGACATTTCAAATTTGGATCTACGCACCTTGAAACGTAAAGTGACAAAGTTTGAGGGGGGGTTATAAAACTTTTTTGCTATACGATCACATAGGCTTATTATTGGAAATAATAAACCAAAAAACTGATCTGCTGATCTAATCCGAACACTGACCATAACATCAAAAAACCAACACATTCACTTTCCCTTTCACAAGACTATTAAGAAACGACGTCTGAAATCAGCGGTTTGCAACTTGTAACTATAGGTAACTATCCTTGTAGTTCCATGAGCTTATGCTGCCTATTTTCTTCTTCTTCTCTTTCTTTGACGTTTAAGCTCCAGTTTCCAAAACCAAAGTTTGAAGGGCTGGTACACACGCCAAACGTGATCAGTAGTTTAAACCAAGATTCAAAATTAAACGGCACTTGGCTATGTTTCAGCTTAAACCTTGACCCTAATTGCCAAAAGGGCTGAATTATTCATGAATATTATGTTTTCGGTTTGTCCTACCGTTTGTTGAAATTGCAGGAAAAAGAAGTGTCACAAATTTCAGTTAATCAGATGGAACAGTATTTTATTGCACTTCGTTAAAAATCATTCCAGTATAATAGAAAAAAAAAAAACAAAATACAGATGCTGTTAACAAGGCAGCAAAGTCAAACTAATAGTTAGGGAACTAAGTTGTAGAGCTCATGGATACTGTAGTAGTTATTGTCAATAAGCGAAGTATTGGAATCAATAAGGTGATGTCAGAAAGGCTCCTTTTTTTCTTCAGCTGTACCCATTGATATTTGCTGACCTATAACAGTTTAATGTGTACAAAGACGGAGGGCTTAATTAATAGGGATGAATTAACGCACTTTTAAATAGGACATACCTATTTTTAATTATTCAAGTGCTCATTAAGTGATCAAAGCTGCAAATCAATCCTTTCTATATATAAACGAGTCATCGGATATCGAAAGTCTAGGCCAATTTTGATTAGTATTTTTATTCTAACAGCATAAAATAAAGAAAATAATATTATACTCCCAATTTTCCACAGACGAATTAAAGTTGTTTGAAATCAAGATTTTCCAGGGACTCTGAAACGAGAGGATGTGCAAAGTTGACCGTCCTTGGCCTCCAACTAGAGCCTAGCCGGTTGTGTGGGAGGATTTTAGAGTAAGGGTAGGATATCGATCATTCGGATAATTTTTATGAACCCCGCTAGTGTTAAACTCCCCAGACTACAAGCACAAACCAAGGTTCGTCCCGATCGCGTGCACATTTATTCCCACTGTCAACCGAGTAGTACGTATTTTTAAAGCTGACCCATTTATCATGGAAGTTACAGATTCTATGTATAGGTATACTGTATACGAAAGCCGCGAAATGGGCCAAGGGAATCCCGCTTCTGGAAATCTCAACAACTGAAACCTTCGTCCCTCTAGCGAGGGATTCGAGTATCAACACTTACATCGCAGCTTGTCCATAAATCATCGGGGATCATCTGAAATAATCTGTTAAATGAATGGGCGTAACACAATCAACGAGTTAGCTTATCGGAACATCCATAACGGATTCAGAAGTGATTCGTGGACTCCAATGAGCATTATTCATGGGAATGGAACATGAACAATTTACTACAGTTTCTAATTACTATTTTCATTCTAAAAAGTTTGGCATCAACCGTACTATCTTGATAAGTTAAGTAGTTTTCATTCATTGAGTTCTCAAAGGAGGGTCCGTCCACGAAGAAGGATTGCAATGACATTACCGGTGCATAAAACCTTTGAAAATCAGAAAAAACTACATACCTACTCATCATAGGAGAGTGCACGTGGTCCAAACTTCTTAGGATTGAATCTATTTTCATTCAAAAATATAAAATGATTGCCCGGGTACATAAAACACAAATCAACTGTCATGGGTACCTACTAATCTTTCAGAAAAACATCACATTGAAATCCGTTATGTGGCATTCTGAAATATATATTAATTGCTATGCAATTCTTAGGCCGACCCCCAATAATTTTTTTAAAATGTCCACTTTTTTTGTGTAACGTTTTTTGTCCCGAGATGGGAAGCGAGAGGTCGTGGGTTCGAATCCCGGCCAGGCCTGAAAAAAAATTTTTTTTTTTTTCCTCGTGAGACGAAGGTTGTGGGTTCGAATCCCGGCCAGGCCTGAAAAAAATTTTTTTTTTTTTCTCGTGAGACGAAGGTTGTGGGTTCGAATCCCGGCCAGGCCTGAAAAAAAAATTTTTTTTTTTTTCTCGTGAGACGAATTGCATAGCAAATTATCCTCGTTTTCTACACAGTAGAAAAGAGAAAAGATCCGGCGAGGCGCGAAGCGCCGAGTATAGATTAGGGGGGTCCAGGGTATATATATATATATATATATATATATATATATATATATATATATATATATATATAATTAACTCGGCCCTTCGGGCCTCGCAAGGGGCTCCGCCCCTTGACCCCGCCAGGGGGGCTTCGCCCCCCTGGACCCCCCTAATCTATACTCGGCGCTTCGCGCCTCGCCGGATCTTTTCTCTTTTCTACTGTGTAGAAAACGAGGATAATTTGCTATGCAATTCGTCTCACGAGAAAAAAAAAAATTTTTTTCAGGCCTGGCCGGGATTCGAACCCACAACCTTCGTCTCACGAGGAAAAAAAAAAAAAAAAATTTCAGGCCTGGCCGGGATTCGAACCCACGACCTCTCGCTTCCCATCTCGGGACAAAAAACGTTACACAAAAAAAGTGGACATTTTAAAAAAATTATTGGGGGTCGGCCTAAGAATTGCATAGCAATTAATATATATATATATATATATATATTATATAATAATATAATTATATATATATAATATATATATATATATATATATACACATCCATACATACCTATACATATGTGTGTGTGCCAGACGATAACTCTCCTCAGGATTGAGATAAAAATCCGTTCTTGCGCCAAAAAAATCAAGCTTTCCAAACGAAAGGATGCGTTCGTTGGCCAGCACTTTGTAAACATATTAAATAGGTTAATTTTCAAAAAATGTGCTAAAAAAATCACTAAAAATGGCTAAAACCGCTGAAAATCAATTAATTTACATTTTTTAGCGGAATATTGGTCAAATAAAGTTTAACTATAAAATAGAACATTCAAAAATTTAAGTACACAATTAAGCAAAAAAGTTTCAGTCATGCGGCATGATCGTATGAGCGAATTTTCATAAATAATCGTAAGAATGTTGAATTGTTTTGAAATTAGAGCTTTTTGAGTGCAGGGAAATTTTTAACTATTAATTTTATGACAAAAACGTGTTCTAAATAATAATCTCCTATTCAAATAAAGGTGTTTTGAATTTTTAGTTTTTACTGCAGTTTTCATATATTTTTTAGCAAATTTCAATGAATTTCAAGTACATTTTTCAGCATAATTTTCTACATAAATTTTCGAATGTTCTATTTTATAGTTAATAAACTTTATGTGAGCAATATTCTACCAAAAAATATAAATTTAACAATTTTTAGCCGTTTTAGCCATTTTTAGTGGTTTTTTAGTACATTTTTTGAAATTAAATCAATTCAATGCGCTCAAAAAGTGCTGGCCAACGAACTCATCCTTTCTCGTATGGAAAGCTGAAGCATGTTCTTTGAAAATGAATAACAATTAAACGAAAACTGTAGAAGTTCGTGTTGCAAGGATCTACGGACACGATAGCCACATAAACACGGTCAAACAAACGTTGTTCAGGATGGCTCAAAACGCGAGTGGAAACTATGGTTTTGGAGAAAAATATCTATCTCTAGGAAGAGAAAACAGCGCTTCCCCTACCTACAGACGGTAGACGCGGAAACTAATTGAAATTTATCAGAGCTGATCTATGTATTTCTTTTATCAATACCGAAACGTATTCACGTGCGTTGTTCTAAACATTCAAACAAGAGTTAAAATCACCGGGTCAATGTGGGTCAGTTATTTCGGTGCTGGATAACCTTTCGGAAGGAACTAAACATGATAGCCGATATGAACAAGGTGGAGGTGCCGCCTACGACCGTCTCCCGCTCGATTAAAATGTCAATTTATTTATAACACAGGTTAATTGAATTAATGTTATGTAATTATTAAAATGTAATAATCAATATAGTTACGTGGGGCATGTTACAGCCTCAGGAGAGTGTGCTTTTGCTCATCTGGGAGATTGATCAACATTTCATAATGGATAGTGTATCTTTTCCAGGTGCAGTCCTATTTGCTTTCTTCATTGCTCTCTCCAAATCACCCATTGTGAATGGTATGTGAATTGAAGGATTGGACGATGGAGTGAGCTGAGGGAGAGGTGTCATCTCAACCTCAGCCTTGTGTCGCCCAAAGTCATCCGGGAATGCATGATTACTGAACACTTGGGCATAATTGAGAAGCCAATGTATCAACAACATGCTTGGGTCCCCGAGCAACATCACCCAGAGGTGTGGTGATAGATGGAATAGTTGGTGGTGGAAGACCTTTCATTGCGCGTACCTTTCGTCAAACATATTAGGAGGGGTACCATCCTTAATTTCATTGATGCAGAAATTTTATAGCATTTCCAAGTCAAATTCAACCTTTTCCAAGTCAAATCCAACCTTTTCCAGCTCAAATTCAACCTTTTCCAAGTCAAATTCAACTTTTTCCAACTCAAATTCAACCTTTTCCAAAACAAATTCAACCTTTTCCAAAACAAATTCAACCTTTTCCAAGTCAAATTCAACCTTTTCACCATTATTAGGGAAATGACGAAAAATACGCACAATCCCTAAATGTAGTACCAAATGCTTGTCTGTGGTTGGGGAATGGGCTGAAAACAATACTCCAAACGCAGTAGCCTATATATAAAACAAAATCACGTTTTATTAAAAAATAAATTAACAAAAAACCGTATTCGCCTACGGTGGAATATGCGTTCTCGAAAATAAAAACCGCTGCTCGTGGTATTCTGAGTGAGCCACGCCAAACTCATGGATCTGTGCGATGTGATTCCACGGGCTGTGTCATCAACTACAGCTACAGATTGTACTAACTATTTTATGGATATGATGCTCCTGCTCCCTCAAGCGTCAGTTGGACAGCCTCTCCACTGATGTCATATTTTTTGTTAATTTATTACAAGTACCTACTCGTATTTCACAAAAGTACCTACCTGTACATTTTTTTAAGTGAAAAAAAAAATCGAAGATAGACTTTCTACAAGTAAGATTTTTAATTTTAAGACTTTTAAAATATTAATTATGTAAAGAAGAGAGAAGAGTTTTTCTTTCAAAGAAATGTTGATTTTAAAAAATATAAAACATGATTTTGTTTTATGTATAGACCAGAGATGGGCGGATTCGTATTCGTAAATTCGAATCCGAATTTGATTCACAGCACCTTAACGTGTCAATCCGAATACGAATACATTCGTATTCAAAAGTGTGAATTCGAATAGATTCATATTTGCAAGTGTGAATCCGAAAACGAAATTTGGATTCACACCTATGAATACGAATCCGAATCTATTCGGATTCACACCTATGAATACGAATCCATTTGGATTCACACTTGGATTCACTGAAAAATTCAATTCAAAACGCCAATATAAATAAATGATTGCTCGACTGTGCTTTCGACCTTCATTTGTCTGTCCGTGCCTCGCTACAGGTCGAGTTTTGGGTTTTAGCGAATTTTTGACGAAAAATGAAGCTATTACAATGGGTCCAAAGATTTTGGAAGTGGAATTTTTAAAAATGTTTATACCGAAATCCGTTTCAGAACATTCTGAAACAAAATCCAAAGTAACATTTTTTCCATATATATATATATATATTTATATATATAATATGTGTAAGATATAATAAACGTCCTTCCAGACGATAACTCCCGTTAAAAAATAGCTGAACACTTTTAGTCCTAAGCACTAAATCTTGACAGAACATGGAACATGTTTTTGCATCCCGGAATCTATTTTAGCAATTGCCGAGACTTGTTTTTTATTTTACTGCACAGAAGATGTTCTTGGGAAGACTATGTATCTTATTATATACTGACGTAAACTTCTTTCTTTCTCACGTCCGGCAGTGGTTAATGTACCTATTTAACTAGGGAATTTAGGAATATGTTTTATAACCCACCGTCCGTTGTTGTCAATAAGTGAAACGAATCTTACCCAATATTGCAATATAGGTAGGACCTATTAAATTATTCAAGCTTCACTTGCGTTGATGTTATATAAATAAATATGGAACTAAGTGCAATAAAAATACTATATAGATTCAGAGCTTTCTAACGAATGGATAACGATTTTCGTGCAATGAAAACTGACGAAGTTATTATACCATAGCAACCGGGTGGTTGTAAGTGAAAATGATCGAACGCTTTTAATGAATTTTCGAAAAGAATGAAGCTGTTGCAATTGCTTCAAAATTTTTGTAAATCGAATTTTCGAAATTTTTCTTCATGGAGATCCGTTTCAGATCATTCTAAAACGATTCCTAGATTTGAAAATTTTTTCATATATATATATATGTATCTACGTCACTCCAGAGCCAGACGATATCTGACTCTGCAATGGATGAAAAAAATCCGGAAAAATTTTAAAATGTCAATAATTTAAAAAGAAAGTTTGAGTTCGTTGGTCAGAATTTTTGGAGTACATCTAGGGGTTGAATTATGAAAATGTAGAGTCAAAAATGGCCAAAAAACTGTTTTTTGAGGTTTTTAGTGAAAATTACTGTTTTAAACATAGGAACATGGGGTTTATTCGGAATCAGCGTGAATTTCCTATAAGAATATCTGCATTATATAATGCTATATGTATCTGCATTAACATTAAAAATTTCCAACATGACTTGCAAAACAAATGTTTATAGTGCAAAACTCGATAAAAATTGGTTAAATTAATTCTTCGAAAATTCGCCCTTTAACTCATGCTGCATGCATGTTTCGTAACGCTTTCGTGTGACTTTTTGTGTGACATTTTTGAGCGGATGATGATGGCAAAAACATGTTCCGTATTAAAATTGGTTCTTTCGCCAAAAAATCAAGAATCACATGAGGATGAGTTCAAAGACCAGCTTTTTTAGAGCACCAGAATGTGTTCTTTTTTTTTTTTTTTTCTTTTTAATTGCTTAAAATTGGAAAAAATTGCAGGAAATAATTGGGATCGTCTCATTAACCTTATAGGACATAAAGGCGAATTCAAAAATTTTGGCGCACCAAAAAACGCTACAAATCGTAAAAAAAATCACCAACAAAATCACGGTTAACTTTTCCTTTCTTCATTTTTTTATTTCTGAACAAGATGAATAAAAATTTAGTAATTGTATTATATATTATGGAGGTACTTACTTGAATTTATTTGAATTTGAATTGTACAATAAACTACACCTACATCCAATTTTGATGAATGAACGACAATTTAGAGGTCCTGAGGAGTCGATACTTTTGAAATATCAAGGTGAAAAACCCAAAACTCGACCTGTAGCGAGGCACAGACAGACAAATGAAGGTCGAAAGCACAGTCGAGCAATTATTTATTTATTTATATTGGCGTTGTGAATTGAATTTTTCAGTGAATCCAAGTGTGAATCCAAATGGATTCGTATTCATAGATGTGAATCCGAAATGATTTGGATTCATAGGTGTGAATCCGAATAGATTCGGATTCGTATTCATAGGTGTGAATCCAAATTTCGTTTTCGGATTCACACTTGCAAATATGAATCTATTCGAATTCACACTTTTGAATACGAATGTATTCGTATTCGGATTGACACGTTAAGGTGCTGTGAATCAAATTCGGATTCGAATTTACGAATACGAATCCGCCCATCTCTGGTATAGACGTACCTACCTACTGCGTTTGGAGTATTGTTTTCAGCCCAGTCCTCAATCACAGACAAGCATTTGGTACTACATTTAGGGCTTGTGCGTATTTTTCGTCATTTCCCTAATAATGATGAAAAGGTTGAATTTTGATTGGAAAAGGTTGAATTTGTTTTGGAAAAGGTTGATTTTGTTTTGGGAAATGGCTGAATTTGAATTGGAAAAGGTTGAATTTGACTTGGAAAAGGTTGAATTTGAGTTGGAAAAGGTTGGATTTGACTTGGAAAAGGTTGAATTTGACTTGGAAAAGGTTGAATTTGAGTTGGAAATGCTATATCTCAATTAAGAGCTTTCCCACGAATGTTGAACGATTTTTGTGGAATCAAAACTGATGAAGTTGATTTTCCTTAGTAGATAGCGGTTTGCTTGAGCTACTTTAAAACCATTAGAAATTTCGTAAGCTATATCTAATAACGAATCTTTACTCCAAAAGACATGAATAGTAAGCCAACAAAATTGCAAGCATATATTTATGTGACAGTTACGAAACATTTATAATTTCCAATTCCTCGTAAAAATTACTTATTATTATTTCATTATTTCGTAATTGACCTTTGCTATTGAGAAACTCCACTGAATATCGGCTGCATAAAGCTGTCAGTAGGGCACGGTAACAGTGAAACCCGACTCTGAGACGATCAAGAAAATTGCGGTTCGACTTTCCTGTCGAAAAATTTCAAAGTGGGAGGCGGTAGGGAAAAGTTGAAGAGAAAAAATCCGAATAAGACAAGAAGACGGCGGGCTCCCATTGTCCTTTGGAAGGATAATAACGGATCCCCCGACGAAAGAAGGTGACACAAAAGCGCGGCTTCCCAAGTGTCAGCCAGGCAAAGGAGCGGCAGGTTTTCACTTCTTGAACGGGCGAATTTTCAAGAGTTGTAGGCATTTTAGGAAACCGGATGCCATCAAAATCGGGATTTGAAAATTGCGGAGCATGCCAAGAACCAATTGAATCGATGATTTTTTAAACAACCTCTTCGCCACTTTTTGGCAATGTTGCTTTTTCACGAATTTCTTTTGTACATGCGAAGACTCGCCTTTTGAGAAATGAAACAACCGCCGTAACGTGTTAGAAGCGAGTTACAATGAGCTATGAAAATCCCGATGAGTTTTGAAACAATCTTCGTGCTGGATATTGGTTGTTTCTACACTCTCCAATGAGGAATGCCAACCAAAACTTCTACTGTTTAGTGAAAACTGCTTTGGCCAGAATAAGAATCATGTGCTTATTCGTTTTTGTATGGCTTTAAAAGAACTTGGACGTTTTGAGAGTGTGGAGCAGTTTTTTCCCATTCGTGGTCATTCCTTCCTCCCTTGTGACAGAGTTTTTGGAACCATCAAAAGAGAAAGACTCAACAAAATAAATAGGTTATACAACATTCGCGGCCTTGTCACAGCAATATTGAAATCTTCTAGAAAGAAAAACAACTTGATAGTTCACGTCATTCGAGGTTCGGAAATCTTGAATTTTAAAGATTGGTGGACTCAATTTTATTTTAAAAAAATCAGCGTTTCGATAGAAACCGCTTCCCGAACAAACGCCACAGAAAAAACCAAATTTGCCATATCAAAATACAGCCACTTCTGAGTACGAAGCAAATGGTATTGTGAAAGTCAGTGAGTTCATTAATGGCCTCTTATGTCAAACATTCAGACTCAGGAAAATACTGAATGACACTCCTCTCGTTTTTCCTACCGCCCCAGCCTACCCTGGAGGGAATGTACCACTAAACCGAAAGAAGATGGAAGACCTCAAGAAATGCGTTAAATACGTCCCTGGTTTCGAGAACAACCCTTTCTGGAAAGATATTCTGCAGTGGCCAACGTGTAACCAGTACGTAGATGAAGATCTTAGAATATCATGTGCAATGTAAATCTCTTGCTGATCCGATTCGTTTTCTTCATTTCTGTTTTTTTAATTTTTTTTTATTTGTATAAGAGAAGTGTTGAAGCTCCATGCATTTTCAAGCTTCATGCACTTTCACTGAGTTTGTAAAAAAAAAAGATTTAAAATTTAAAAAAGTTTTAATCTAGACATTTCATAATTTTTTTGTAAAAGGTGATGATACACCTAATGGTGTATTAAACCGTTTCTTTCCTGTGCAAGAATTATTATTGACAGTTTTGGTTCAATAAAGTTTACCTTAACAGTAAAATGTTTCTATTTCTTCATTTTCTCTTCAGTAATTCAATTATTGCTTCAAAAAAATCGTTGATTTTTGAAACAACCAAAATCCAACAGTTTTAAAAATTCAAAACTTATAAAAAAAATTGCGCAAATGAGTTAGTAGTATATTTTTGTGCTTATTATTAGGTAGTGCACCTCTAATTAAAAAATATAAAACTTCCAAAACGTTTAGAACAACAACAACAAAAAATAGTTTTTTTGCTCTCCTGTCAAATTTGGTAAATGTGTAGGTTGTTTCAAAAATCATCGATTCAATTGGGGTGTAGTTCCGTATGTGTCCACACTTTCAAACCAATGCAAATCTTTTATTATCCTATCAAATACTGAATTTGACGACTGTTTCGGAAACCTCAGAATCTCGTCTTTCCCATAGTTTCATGATAGATTCACTTCCTCCTTTACGTACAGTCAAAAAGTTCTCCTAGTCAAAAAGTTCCGTATGCATATTCAAATCCATCTAGCGTGTAAATACATTAGAAGGATATAGTTCAGTGATCTGGATCTCAAAAATACATATGTATAACATCAAGTAGTCAATCCACAATTTACACTCATGTAAATATTCAGATTAGTTAGACATATATTCCTAGGTGAGAATGATGTGAACATAGTTTGGTGGTCTGGATGCTCGCAAGCTCGCATCTCAAAAATACATAACATCAAGTAGTCCATCCCTTAGTAAAAATTCTGGAGCAGACCCTGCCTACCTAAGATTTGGAAAGTGCCTAGTTCAGGTGAGCCCTACTCTTCGTCGGGGGTCCATAGTCTGTTAGTAGGTATAAGGTGCATGTTTATTCAAGAGTCTGTATCATCCTACACAATATAGACATCAACTTTTTCTATTCAGAGATAAACAAGAAATGGTTCTAGGGTTCATTGCTCAACTTACTAACTCACAAAATAGCGTGGGGACACATACGGAAATTTTTGAGAAATCAAATAGTACCGTATACGTGTCCCCACTTTTTTCAATTCCCTATTTCTTCCGTACGCGAGGGAGAAAGTTAATTTATCATTAAACCACGAGAAAGAAAAGATCTCTAAGGTTTCCAAAACAGTCTTTTTTTATACGGAACAGCACCCACCAATTGATTTGACTCCTAGAATTATAAATCACCTCCTGAAATAAGGGAGTTACATGTAATTGAAAATCGGTTTAATTTTGGGCGTGTCCTTCCTCTCCTTCCACCCATTTTCACTCATATAAAAATCACCCAGCGATCTTAATATTGGTACGATTGAAGTCTGCCAAAGCTCATTCGACTCAGGGTTAAATAATACCTACTTTCCAAAGTTTGTAGTGAATCATTTCCAGCAATGTACATGAAGCACAACACTGTTTTTTTTTTTTCGAATTTTATAATGCAAAATATCACAAAACCTAGATGAGTTTTGCTGTAACTCAGTGGAAAGGGTTCGAGATGAAATTTGCTAGATACAAGACCCTGAAAAGTAACTAACCCAGAGTCGAATGAGCTTAGGCAATTCATTATTTAGACGATGATTATGAAGAGCAGACAGAGGGAGGAGAGAAAATTCTCGAGAGCAACGAGTTTCATGAATTTCCGATCGAGACTGAACTGATACTTATGCTAGGGACTCACAAAATGTCTCAACGCTTAAAATGTTGTTTAAACGCCTCATGAATTATATGCTAGGTCATTTGTATCGCCGGAAGGCTTTTACAATTAAACAATTTCATTTCATTTCTTATGAAGTTTATGCTAGGTGTACAAGTGACTAAACGAC
The DNA here is from genome assembly GCA_030762985.1 of Adelphocoris suturalis. Lineage (NCBI taxonomy): Eukaryota > Metazoa > Arthropoda > Insecta > Hemiptera > Miridae > Adelphocoris > Adelphocoris suturalis. Next base: position 26,911,007 of record CM061044.1, on the reverse strand, counting down.
GCTCATAGTTTGTGACAAGAACTAAGCTCTGCTTTGATTTGAACAGTCGTAGAGGGTGGTTTAAACTCAGTTCTATGGGTTTTTAGAAGAGAATTTGTCTAGTGAGTTATTGATGAAAAGCAGTACGGACCAGAAGATATTTCTGATGGTGAATGTATTGTAGTATTGATGGAGGTGGTTTCAAGGCAGCCAGGTATCTTCTGGAAAAAGCCAAATCATCTCCAGAATGAATTGAAGATGAACTGTTGAATTCTACAGCTATTAATTCTGGATTTTTTTTCTGCCTTGTTAACAGCATCAGTATATTTTCATTTTTATTATACTGGAATAACTTCAACGAAGTTCAATAACTTTGTCAAATTTTCAGAAATTAGTGAATCTTCCTTTTCTTGTCATAGTTTCAACATACTATAAGGCACGATAACATAAAATATATGAATAATTCGTGAATGAGAAAAAAACCGTTGCAAATAACACTTAACGAATTAAAAAAATACTGATCTAATGAACTAACCTGAACATAGGTGAATAACACAGATCATAATAGAGCCAGGGCCGAAAATAGATAGCAATTTGAGGAGAAGGTTTGAGATAAGATTTTGAAAATTTAGTCCGTTCTGAATGAGAAAATCTTTGACTGTCATCTGGAATAAAAAATGGAGGCCACATAAAGATGGCTAAATTTGCTCATTTTAAAGTTTTTCTCTAATAATTCCTTAACCGTACATCCTACAGACATTTTTATGCGTGGCAAAGTTATAGAGCACGAAAAGCAAAACGATTCGATCCCAAAACTCTGAATTCTCTCAAAATAAGCGAATTATAACCAATTGAAAATCGAGCTAATTTTGGGCCAGTCCACTCCTCTCCCCGTCTAGACTTTTGCCCGACAAAATCACCTAGTGGCGTTAATATTGGTCTGACATCAGTCTGCAAAGCTCATTCTACTCAAGATTAAATACATTCCAAAGTTTGTATCGAGCATATTTTAGCTGAGACCTTTCCCCATTAACTTACAGCCGAACTTATCAATTTTATGACATTTTACACATAAAGTTCGCAAAAACGGCCTTTTACTTTGTACTTTAATGGCAAACGGTCTGAGCAAAAACTTGCTTGAAACGAACTTAGGAAAGTATTTAACTCTGAATCGAATGAGGTTTGGCAGACCTGAATCAGACCAATATTGAGGTCGCTAGGGGTTTTTGAAGGGCAAAAGACACCTACATGAATACGAATGGATTTCCCTCATCGTAAACTTTCTACTTTTCGAAGTCTACAGCTCGAGGGAAGGGGACGTTGAGTTGCAAAACTCATCAAGGATGGTGATGGGTGAAGTATGTAGTAGATATTTTGTAGACGGATAAATAACCACCGATAATGTTGATTTTTTGTCCATTTCTATCATGAATAGGTAGTTAACAAACTAAAATAAATTTAATGAAATAGCTATAGGGATGTATGTATACGTAAACTTATACAGGAATGTTCAACATCAGGTAGGAAGGTAGTTATAGGTAGCCTACTTTTTCATTATACCTAGATATTATATTGTGGAGCGAGATTAGACGAATTTTCAAAAACAATCCACCTTAGTCGTATTGATTTGAAATTAAGCTGATTCGTCGGGGAAGTAGGCACCTTATAGGAACCAACAATGGCTCATGGGGACTTGCAAGGTTTCCTCCATGACATCACCGGACAACCCCTTCCTGTCACCTTCATTATCTTATCGCTCTACTCGCTATGAACGCCTCCCATAACACGCTGTCTGAAAACATGTTCAATGTTCATATTTCTAAGATCCACAGGAAAATGTCATAAACACAACAATAAATACTAGAGAATTCACTACAAACTGGGCTAATAGTACGCACCAAGGTCTTCCTCTGGGTCTCGCGGACTATACTTCTTGGTAAATATCATAGCTAGAAAACCAGGTCACACTTCCACGAGAAAACCCGAGTAAAGACTGAAACGAAAGTTCCACCTGCGCTGAAATGTCCTTGGTAGTTTACCGATAAAGTGATAAACGGGAGTTTTCGTGCTGTCCGTTATCTTTGCTAATTTGTGGACATACGTCTACAGTCAAGTGGGTAAATGGGACCTAGGTGGGGTCTTGAAAAAACAGTTTGGTTGAAACAGTTTGCGTCGTGCTTTCGCACGATAAAGTTGTGGTTTTTGAGAAATGCCGTGGTGAGGATAAGTGTGTGAACTCCGAAAGGAGATTTTGTGAAAATGGATCTATTAGCTATTATAACTGTAACCCCTGGGCGTTGCGAGTATTTAGGGCAAGTGATTATTGCCGTGGTGTTCCGTTGCCGTTATCCAGATCAATGAAGGGATTATAGTCGATTTATGACGGGAAAACAAGAATACAGTGCGAAATGGAGGTGGGTGTGCCCCAGTGGGAGTAACTTGTAGGCCCTCCCGAATCATCTGGAAAATCGTCACTTACCCTTGTAGCTCTCGTCATCCTTGAAGTCGGAAGGGCCGTCCGTTTTGAGTTTGCTGAACGAGTCCAACACTTGAATTTCATCCACATTCACGTCCCTCGAAGCCATTGTTAGGATTTTTACTCCGGAAATCGACGTATGACTTACAAGGGAAAAATTAAAAACTCAACGGTAAAAATTAATCAACAAAAGGGCCCCCAACACCACAGGTGACGAGAGAACACGATTCGCGGAGCGTTCACCAAACTTTTTACACCCGAAGTTGACCGGCCGTTTTGAACTTTCACATCATAGAAGGCATAAACTGAGATTTAGAGCTTTTTCTAAACATCAAATTGTGCTCAAGTTTTATTTTTCGAAGATATCGCGAGTAAAACTCAATACGAAACCTGGCCCGCTGATCATTACGGGAAACGTCAAAAACCTTGCGAACTCCAAGAGATATGTGTCAACCATTCCTTCTCCACTGCCATCTTGATTAACTTTCTTCATATTGATTTGGAGGAAGGAGCCTCTCTGCATGGAGTTATATTTTTCAAAACAGTTTTTTTCGCCCAATGAATATTTACTGAAGACTATCGAGAACAATTTATTAAAATTATGTGGTTTTTTAAAAACATTTTCTGGCTTGTCACATAAGGTACAGTACATCCTTTTGCCGTACGTCCTGCGAGCGCCAATCGCCGGTCAAGGGAGGGATGGAATCTCTTGAGACGCGTACATGATCTGAGGACTGTACCTACCTACCCATTACATTACTCATACCATGGAACGAGGCTTCAGATCATTTTCCCAACCCACCGTCCATTTTAGCACTATTTATGCTGTTTTGTTATTTATCCCAGCAAAAACCATGAAAATTACTGTTTACGGCAATTTTGTGTATCCCGATTGATAGTAGTTATGGGGAGTACCTACCTATAATAGGTAGGTACCTACTAATTAAATTCATATGGGTACCTGTAGGTACTAACGTAGGTACCAACCCTACTCAACGCCCGAAAGAGTACTTAGGTAGGTGAGCGAATAACTCATCGCTATATCTATTAGATCCCGTTAGATATGTAGGTACCTATTAGAAACAAAACAAAGTTCCAGTCACGCCGCATGATCGAATGAACGAATTTTCTTAAATTACCTATCGTAATATAATATGTTGAATAGAATTGAAATTGGAGCAATTTGAATGAAGAAATTGTTGAAACCCATTTTAATGGCAAACAAAAAACACAAACTAAGTGAGTCAATAAAATTCGGCGATTCAAAAAAGATTTTGGATTTTTTCCGTTTTTATCGTTTTAGCAAATTTTAATAAACTTCAAGTAGGTACTTTTTTCAGCATAATTTTATACAAGCATTTTTTAATGTCCTAGTTAATCGTTAATAATTTTGTATTGTCTGAAATTATGCTAAAAACTAAAAAATGCAGTCCAATTTAATGTGCCCCACAAGTGCTGGCCAACGAACTCATCCTTTCATTTGGAAAGCTTGATTTTTTGGCGCAAGCACGAAATTTTATATCAATCAAATCAATTTTATATCAAGGAGAGTTATATCGTCTGGAATGACAAACACACACAGCCATTGCAATAGCGTCATTTTCCACGAAAATTGCTAAAAGTTCCAGTCATGCAGGATGATTGGTTGAGCGAATTTTTGTTACCTACTTCTCACAGTATTATTATATAAATTATTTTGAAATTTGAGCAAAGAAATTATCAAATATCAATTTCAACGGGGGAAAAAAGTCGTTCTAACAATTTTTCTGCAATTAAAAAAAGTATATTTTCTTTCTCTTTATGTATATATATTTTTTAAGCTGATTCCTAGTAATGAAATTTCAGCTCCTACATTTTTTTCAGCATAATTATGTGCATTAGTTTTTTAATGTTAATTCTAGTGCATTACATCTTACATCATTCTAGTTCATTTAGTTACTAAACATTTAAATTTAACAATTTTTAGCAGTTTTAGTGTTTTTTTTTTTAAGTACTTTTTTTGAAATTTGACACATGAATTCACAGTATGAAAAAGCGTTAAACTGCAGGATCCGTTTCAAAATATCTCAAAACCGATTTTTGAAAAATTGGAGCCATTCCTGATTTCCGTTATTTGTCCAAGTTAATAACTAGGGTCAGGCACGTAGCCAGGATTTTTCCTTGGGGGGAGTCCAGACCCCCCCCCCCCCCCCCCTAGCCCATCAGCTATCTTCCAATTTTAATAAATTTTAAAATACGAATTTTAAGCCACAGGAGAAGAAATGTTTTACAAAAATGATGAAATACTATCTTTAATAAGGCAAAAATATTTAATAGGAAGGTACATAATAAGGATTTTAGGTGACAATATGTATAACAACAAAAGTTCAATTTTTAGGTATTTAGTTGATCATAAAATGTTTATAGTAAGACTTTTCTGTTTGCTTTTAAATACATCAAATCCAGCACGTCATCAGCCGCGTACGACAGTGGATAATGAATTGACATCATGGTCAAATGAGAAAGGCGTTCGTTACCCATCTTATTTCTAAGGTATTTTTCTAATCTTGATTTCTAAGGTACTGCAGGATCCCGTAACGTAAAAGTTAGGAAGACATCTAGGAACATTCTCCCCGTAGGATATTGTAAGGAGTGTGGGGCGGAATACAGAACCCCGTGACGCACATAGGATAGATAAATTTGCCCTAGACTGCAAGATCCCATGAAGTAAATTTATGAATTTTCTAATCCCGGAATGGATGGTGATGAGTTGTGTGAATTTCCGTACACATGACCCATGTCCGTGTACCGAAATATCTAACTTCTTATTTCAGGAATCTTACCTCTTCGTATTGCAGCTATTAGCGGAACCTATGAGTATTATAAAAATGATTTCTGAAGAATTTCACATCAGACGAATATTCTTTGTTGGTAGTTCATGCTAGTGAAATAATAGATACTACCCTAACCATGAATAATTGTTTAACTCATCAAAACATTTCGGGGGGGGGGGGGGGGGTCCGGACCCCATGGACCCCCCTCTGGCTACGTGCCTAACTAGGTACCTACCTACCTAATTTAGCTGGTGAAATGGACCTTCTTATGGGGAATTCCACGTCAAACGGGAAGCTTCAAAAATAAGTCCTCTTCACAATTGACTCTTTTCTCACATTTTTTACCTATATGAAAGAAATGAATTACACCCAAATTTCAAATCTTTAAAATTAGTTTTGGCCCTTCCAAAGGCAACCGAACTTCATAGAAACTGACAGTAAGGGCCTACTTTAGTGGCTGTTATCGCCCTTAATTTGCTACGAAAAAAACTTGTTGCTATGTTGCTTTTGACAGAAACCAGCTCTATCCAATGGCGTATTTAGTTCTTTTATTAAATAACGAAAATAAAAAAAATAAAATTAAATACCTAAAGTTTTTTAAAAACAGTAATTTTTCAAATTTCGAAATAAATAAATAAATATTGTAGCTATATTAGTGTAGGACATGCACCCAAAAGGAAATTTTGGGATAGCCGGCCATTTGGGCTGAGCTGTCAAAATTGTGAACCATTATACCTACCACGAAATTACACTCGTTTCTATGACGGGTTTCCGGACTGTGAGCGCCATTTTCATCGACGAAATGAGTAGAATAATGATTTAAAATGTAATTATGTAATCGCCGTTTCAAATTACAGTTTTTCGATTAATATTTTTCCTTTATAATAATTTAGTCACATTTAGTGACAAGATCGTGTTTCTTCATTGAAATCCGTTTTGAGGCATTCTGAAACGAATCCTAGAATTTTACGCTTTTTCATACACACACACACACACATTTATTTATATAATATCCAGAACGATAGCTCTCCTTAGGATTGAGATAACAATTGCGTTCTTGCGCCAAAAAATCAAGCTTTTCGAAAGGATGAGTTCGTTGGCCAGCACTTTTTGAGCACATTTAATTGGTCAACTTTCAAAAAACTAACTACAAAAATCCCTACAAACGGCTAAAAATCGTTAAATTTATATTTTTTGGTAGAATATTGCTCAAATAAAGTTCATTAACTATAAAATAAAACATTAAACATTTATGTACAAAATTATGCTGAAAAATGTACTTAAAATTCACTAAAATTTGCTAAAAAATCGATAAAAACTGCAAAAAAGCTAAAAATTCCAAAAATCTATTTGAACATATAATTATTTAAAATACATTTTTTGCCATAACATTAATAGTTGACAATTTCTTGCACTCAAAAAGCTCAAATTTCAAAACAATTCAACATTATACAATACGATAATTTACGAAAATTCGCTCATACGATCATGCTGCATGACTGGAGGGGAAATGGGAATGGAAAATTATAAAATTTCATGTACAAACACGCCTAAAATATTTTTTTTCCACAAAAAGTAACCAAATTTCGGCCATTATTCCGCAATATTCTAGTCAAATCAAGAAACGGATAGCACCATGTGAATCAGCGTTGAAATCGAGTGAGGAGTCGTAAATTCATGAAATTTCGAATAAAATCCAAATCTGCAATATAAAAAAGTCAATAAATCCTATTTTACAAAAAAATCGATGATGGTTGCGCAATACCGTCATATTTGAGATCCTCGGAAAAAATCATGAACGAAATGTACATTTTTTCCCCTAATATCCCCACAAATAAAAGGCTTTTAGGAGGGGAAAAACAACTCGTAGGACACCCTGTATAAATTGTTTTGAGTGTTAAAATTTCAAAGCAATTAACAAAGGGAAATTCAATTAGGAAAATTTGTTCATGCGGTCATGCTGCGTGTAACTTTCTATAACGAATTTAGCCACTTCTATGGCAGTTTGAGTATATTTTTGTATAACTAAATTCAAAATTATTCGTAGGCACATGCTGATGAAACTGCAAACAAGCACCTTTACAAGAACTATTCCAACGTATAAGTAGGAACCTACTCAAAAAAATTATTGGAGGCGTGGAGACTTCCTTCATACTTTTTTGGTGAAACTGCGTGTACATACGTCGTACCCTCAAGTACACCTAGTGGAGGGATACAGCAATTACAATTCCAGCCATGCAGCATGATTGTATGAGCGAATTTTCGTAAATTATCGTTTTGTATAATGTTAAATTCTTTTGAAATTTGAGCTTTTTGAGTGCAAAGAAATTGTTGACTATCATTTCATGACAAAACCCGAATTCTAAATAATTATCTGCTATTCAAAAAGATATGTTTTGCAGTTTTTATAGATTCTTATTAAAAGCCAATTTCAATTAAATATAATTAAAATTTTCAGCATAATTTTGTACATAATGTAATGGTGCCTAGTAAACATTCAGCCTTCGTTAAGTTAATTAACTAATACGTTACTCCATTCTGTTTACTTGCTACCATATGAACAAATCGTTATTATAATGTTGGAATGAAATATTAGAAATAGCTAAAATGAGAATACAGTGTTTTTTGACGACTCAATTGTTTCTATTTATACCAAATTCCGTAATATTGCTAAATTGTGAATGGTAAGGGATGGATCATTACACATAAATTTTTCAAAGTTCTATTTTATAGTTAATAAACATTATTTGAGCAATATTCTGCTAAAAATATAAATTTAACAATTTTCAGCCGTTTTCATTGATTTTTTCGAAATTTGACCAATTTAATGTGCTTAAAAAGTGCTGACTAACGAACTCATCCTTCCATTTGGAAAGCTTGATTTTTACCTCAATCTTAAGGAGTTATCGTCAGGAATGACACACATACACAAGGATATATATTTATCTACGTATGAAAAAAGCGTTCAACTTAACGATTTGTTTCAGAATGCCTCAAAACGGATTTAAATGAAGAAAATGTTGGAGCATCCTTTATTAAGAACTTACAAATCCAGTTTTAAACTCAATTTTTTAGTTAGGGTGTCTCATTCAAGCCTTCAAAAATCGAACTAAGATTTGAATAAAAATAATAAACTAAAACCAGGATTACTAAGTTCCAGATACTAATTTTTAACGCTAAATCTTGATCCAGCAGGTAACTACGGAGAAGTGACGAACGCATTTTAAATACTAGTATGAGCTCGCATGAGTCATTAATTGAATATAAATAATTGCTACTTTACATCCTACTCTGGAAGAGAATACCCCGTTTCAGATATATGAACCAAATTTATGCCGCACAAGTTTACATGAGCCCAAAATGCCCATAAATGTTCACATTCACTACTTTTGAAAGAAGGAGTGGAGAACATTTAAGCAGTTGGTACATAAATTACTTGCTGGAGCGAACGTATGATTAATGTAATCGTTATTTGATAATTTGAACATAGGATACCATCCTTTTACTTAGAACGTTAATAGGGATAAATCAAAGGGGAAAATACAAGATACTCAGTTGGGGAAAACTTATTTATTGTAAAAGATTTTTGTACAAAGATTATGCGATACTGCTGGCGTTGGAAGCAATCCTAGGCCAAAGGTCGGCACATTCTTTTGCAACGGGTCCTGTGATAGCACTTCCTGCAAAAGAAATTAAATCGTGTTAATAATCAAGTTCAAGGAACACAGTGGAAAGTACACAGTAAGTTATCCAAGTAAATCACTTCTCTATGAAGTTACATCATAATACAACAGCTTTGGAGTTGGAGAATACGCATTAAATATCAGTCATGTGGATACCATATATGTGCCCTCTGGTAATAGGTTTAGGGAAACAAGTTATGGTAACCCCCTATTAGTTGTTTAGGATGTGAAAACTATGACAAAGGTCACACATTTTAGCAGACAGTTCTAGTGCTCTGGGTTCATTGAATTTAAGTCATATACCTGGATGGAGAACTGCCTATCTATGGCTAAAGAATTTTTCGGCCCGGCAAACTTGGGATTCCCCAGAGACCCACCTACTGTGCAGGTGAACGTTCGGGTAAGTTCGGCCAGTCACCGAGAGGCCAGGCTCTCTCATAACAGAAGAAACCGACCTGAGTCCATACACTGATTTTTGCGATTTTGCAAACAAAGGAGGCTTGACATGAGAACGCGTCCAATGATGTAATAGTAAAATATTACCACCAAATTTTGACTTATCAAACAAAAATACCTAGGTACTTCTATTGACATGAATAATAACATGATGTGCCATACCTACACTAACTTTGGGGGGACTCAAGGAACATTCGACTAAGAGAGTGAGCAGCAAAAGTCAGAAGTATAGTTTGATTAAAATAATAAGTAATTTATCCGTTAAAGTTATATCCAATCATTTGGCGAAAAATTGCTCGATTGATGCTGCACATCAGAGCAACTCGGTGTCAGACAGAAGTTGACGAAGATTATATTGTAGAATAATACGTATAGAATCTACTAGGAATAGATAGATGCTAAATTCTGAGTCGTATTTGAGTTTCACAAGTTGGAAGACAGGATCGTAAAGCGATGGTAACAATACCTACTTAAATGCAGTAAAATATAACATCCTATTAGGACAACAACAAACGAAATATAGAACAAACAACCCAACCAAACAAACTTAGTTCTCGTTGAAGACTTCGATTTTTCTTTTCATACAACATTTTGAATTTAATCCCTGCGTGGTTTTCGTTATTCATATTTCTGGTATCTCCCACACGCATCCCATCTCAGCACTAGGAGGGGCATCGTACTCTCCAATAGTTCCAATTAGGTACTTTTTGAGTGACACTATGATTCAGAAACCACTAGGTAATGTCACAATAATTTCCTACTTCTTTGGTGTTTTTCAATTTAAAGGTAACAAGTAAGTGACTTAGCCTGCATGTCAGTTTGACGTCTATAGAATGACCGAATCATTTTGCTTTAGACTAATTAATACAAAACTGTAAATGTCATTGGATTGATCCTCCCAAGTATGACTATGTACCATTTCAATAAATTTTGTCAATAATAATTTCGTTTTCTATGACTCTGTTCCATGAAACTCCCTTTAACGTGCATATAAATCCATGGATCAAAACCCCATCTGCGAATTGAAGATATGCATCCCCTTCTTTAGAAATAACACCTAATGTGTTCAAATTATTGAAAACTATCTCACTCCTCCCACACCTCAATAAGTCAGGAATTAAGTTACCTTCTCGTGGGATGAAGCATTCAATGGAGTCGAAAGTCAGGAATAGCACACGAATCGAATACTTGTAACCCAAGTGATCTTGCTCACTCTACAAAAGGAATGTCTACAGGGTAGGACACCGCACTACCTTGCCCATGCCCTACTCAGTAGCCAAGTGCTTACAGTATTTGAACAACCTTTCCTAAAGCCCTACATAGCTGAGTAGCTTAGTGATCTTGTCTCGGGTTCGAATCCAACAAAGGCGCTTAAATTTTTGCGTCGCGTTTCAACCTCCAAAAACATATTTTAAACGTACCTAATCCTGATCCATTTGTTCTACTAATCTGAATTTTACTAAAAGAATTGATTTAGGATATCTTTTCTATTTCTGAGATTAGAAAAGATAATCAAACTATACAAGTCATTCTGATCTACTTGTCCAAATAATCTACTTATATTGGAATTTTCACATTATCATCCCACCAGGCCCCCTGCCGTTATCGTTTTACCATCGTGTTACCTCCATGCAGGCCACTAAGCATGGATGAAAGAAGGAGGTAGAACTAGAAGAAGATGATGACCAGAAAAGGTATCACTCCTTGGTGGGTGACGTCACTGATAGTGGTTCACTGACATTTGGCCGCTCCCACGGATTGTGATGAATTTGGAAATTTTAAGTAGGCCAATAAAATATGGATGGAGGAGGGGAATGTCTGATGACAGGAAAATTGTAGCGCGACGTAGGGCATTTCTATTCCGATTGGAGAAGTGTGAATACAAATCCCGATTTTCACCAGTGAAACTTGTATTTGGTCTTTTGTAAACCCGGTTCCCAATTCTGAATATTTGTCTATGCTGTTAACTTCTCCCAGCATAGCACTCTACAACCATATGATAATATTCTACATATATGTCCAACTCTGTATTTTTACTGGGGATTGTTGACGAATCTGTATGATCGAGATGCGAGCATCCAAACTCGCAAGCAAAAAACAAATCTGTGTAAATCCATGGGATAGAGAGGGGAGCTCATGAAGCCAATTTTCTCGAATAAGTGGAACTTACAATCGTATGATTGGGAGGGAGGGAGGGAGGGGCTCCAATACTAGAGAGTTCCTAAAGCGATAGGGAGATAGAAATGAGGCACCTTATCGAGAACAGAAAACACTACCCCGCATGTACGGGGAGATGAGGTCCTCATCTCCAATAGGACGAATTATTTTACGTAAACATAAGACGCATTATCCCGAACCAACCTATCTCATCTCATCCTCCCTATCGCTAAGTAACCTCACACACCGATAACAGTGATATTCATTTTTTGTTGGTATTCATGATTCATGAATGTTACATTCATTTTCTTGTTCATAAATTTTCAAAATCTGCCATTGCAAAACCTTTTCGTGAATAGGAAAAGAACTAAGAAACTTAGAAATGCTGGAAACTGAATACACGGGATAGGCGGGAAAATCCCCTTGGTGGTTCAGAGTTACTTGAAGATAAGTAGCGTCACTTCAAGATAAAACAATAATTCGACCCTCTTGACTTTATCAGGTTAGCATATGCTGTAGTTCGCCCCAGATGATAAAATCCCCAAGCAACTTATCCAAATTGACTCATCGTTTAGGAACACTCTACTGCTATGAAATGAAATTAATTCATTTCTACAAAAGAAAAATTAAGAAATACATAATTATAATGCAGCTTTTAGTTGATAATAATACAGAAATATAATCCCCCAATAAGAGCATGCTGCCGCGGTAGGGGGATAAGTCGGTTGAGCATACCTATTAAATGTTTTCTTTAAATTTACCATTTAATATAACTTATGTATTTATTGTATTGTTTTAGAATTAGGCTTAAATTAATTGATGCTATGTAGTAATACTCAAATATTTTTCCTCAATTAGTTCATTACATTGCGGTCTGGTGTATTTTTACCAAATTTCATTTACAAAGTGGTAATATGAAGAGTGTGAGAAAGAGAGAATTATGTTAATATGGAGGTAGTTCCTAAATCGACAAGAAATGTATTTTCGAAATTTAACAAGGATTTTTTTGGATTTTCAAGTATTTTAGATTTTAATGATACAGGCAGTTTGTTAAAGTTGAAATGCCTTTATAGCAGTATGTCTTTTGAGCTGCCGTAGTATATAAGAGGGAGGGAGGGAGGGAGAGAGATATTTATTAATTTTGAATCTAGTTGCTGTTTCATGTTTAGGATGGATGAATAATTGTTCTTTCAATATTTGTTTTATATTATCAAGTTCTAATAACTTATTAAAATCCAAAATTCCCAAAGATTTAAAAATTGGCTCCATGTGTGCCAAGAATGCACTTCCACTTATGATTCTGATCAAAATTTTAGCGTGGTAATCAGGGGTTTTAGAGTTGTCGTATATGCCCCACCCCAAGACGGGACACCGTATAACAGAACTGACTGAACCAAGGCATAATATGTCTTCATTATTTTCAAATTTAATATGCTTTTCAAATGTGGAAAAACGAAGATGAGCTTTTGGAGTCGTTTAGTGACATAACTTAATAAGTTATGTCAATAAACGAATCCGAAAGCTGTGATAGTGGCATGGAATGGTCCACCAATATAATATATTGGAGGACCATTTCATGTCACTATCCACATGTATACCTAGGTACTTAGTTTTATCAGATCTAGTGAAAGATAGAAAATTCAAACAGGTATCCATCTAAATCACATTGTGGCCCGTGTAAAATTAATTTTGAGCTTGGCGGAGGAATAGATACTGCTGATAAAACAAACGAAAGTCAAGCTGTTTTTTTTTTTTTTTTTCAAATTTAGCATAAGTTCATTTTTAATTAACCATGAGTTAATAATTTGGAAACCCTTTTCAGCAATTTCAATGGTAGTGGACCAATCATTTGATGAAAAATATATAGAGTCATCAGCAAACAGTTGAGTTAATTCCCAAGATTTCATTTTTTTGTAGTAATTTATAATGGGAATTGTATCAAAAGCCTTCATTAAATCGATGAAAATTGCTAATGGTTTTTGACCTCTGTCCAAATCGTGCATTATTAAGGAGTTCAACTTAGATGTCGTAAGTTAAAATGCAATACTTTGACAACATCATACCTTTCATTTCCCCTTTGTTATTTACTATCACGCCTGCATTGTCTTCAAAATATATAAATGTGCCGTCCTTCCTTCTGAATGGTTTCCTCTGCCGGATGACTACTGCAGGCATTACTGTGGACAAAAACAAAATGACTGGGTCAAATTACCATAGAACAGGATAGAACTATTATAAGAGATCATGCAGTTCCTGACTATCCATATATATTTTACAACCATAACAGGTCTTTCAGATTCGTTTTTATGAATCAAAATTGTTGAAAACTCGGGCAAAAGGGCAAAAACCTACAAAATTACGAAAGATTCTTCAACCACATTCATTATAGACATAGACATTTCCAAAATTCGTAAAACCAAACCATGTTTCAAATTTTATAGTACAGATCCACAATTTGGAAGTATTAGGGAAAAGTTTTCAAGCCAATAATATATTTCTCTCTTTGGGAAAAATACAGTGTACAACACTGAGCTCGCAATACATGTCACGTTTCAGGCTGCAGAGAGAAGTACTGATTTTTCAACTAATCACTGCGAACAATGAAACATTTTTATGTGCCCCCTCAAGAAAACGATCTCACAGATTAACGTCCATGGAACGTCAAGCAAGGAGAGGGTGTTGAGGTTAAAATTAATACAGAACAATAGGTACATAAAATTAACCATAATATATTACCTAATGAGTAAAATAAAGTAAAATGTACAGAAGGGTGGGACGTGTGTGAATAAGACGTTCAATATTCAGGAATTTAAAATCCATGTTCCATGTCCATGTATCCATGTTCGAATATCAACCAACATGAGGTTTATATAAAATCAGGGTGGCGCCCAAATGGAAATTTGAAATTTTCCTGACATAAATTTCCCTGACCGAACATCAGATTCTCCAGACAAAAATATCAAAATCAAACACCGTTTTTTTGTCATTTTTACGAATTTTTAAAGAAAAATTGAGCTATTTAGATGGCTTCAAAATTTAAAAATTGGGAGGAAGGGGGCGGGGACCATTTCGTACATCAAAGAATACAATCCTAGATTTTAACGTCGTATATATATATATATATATATATATATATATACATAGAAGAGAGAGAGAGAGAGAGAGAGAGAGAGAGAGAGAGAGAGAGAGTGTGTATTCCCAGAAACTCTCTTAAAATACGGCTTGAAAAATTCGTTCCTTCTTGGCAAAAGACAGGTCGAGTTCGATGGCCAAATTCAAATTTTCAATTTACAGTGTCTCGAAAAATTCTAAAAAATCAGTTTTTTGACAATAGGGCATTTCGGGTGTCACAATCGAAGTAATTTTCAGTGCTGATTCGATTACGACCACTCCCAGATCTCTAAGATTCACAAAGTCCTAGGTTAAAAATACAAACTAGTTGTTGGGACTCTCAGTGGATCAGTCCACTGCTCTGCTTGGTATGCTCTCTAGTTCAATACTCAGTTGATTTTTCCCAGACATGGTTTACAACTAAGTGTAGTAGTAACCGAGAGCCTAAGACATATCGATGTCACAATGTATCTGCGTGTTACACTTTGAACAGTTTAACCACCACTCTTGATAATTATTTTTGACATTCGGATAACCCACTTATGAAATAATATGTAGTATGATAAAGTAGACTGTTGAAGTATGATTTTTTTGGAGTTAGAATATACCTAAGAACACTGCGAATTATTACACAAAGTTTTCATTAAATTAATTCCCGGACAATTTCAGGTTTTTCCTGACTTTTCCTGTTGGGGGCCACCCTGAAAATGATATCATGACATTTATAACATAGAATGTGGTGGGTGACAAGTTTTTACAAGTGGTGTTTATTTATTCGTTTTTTTTTTTTAATTCAATTATAACTATAGCCTGACGGTAATGAAAAGAATACGTAGGCATCGGTGTCTGGTGGCGAAGAAGCGCATTAAAGCCAAGTGTTCGGGAAAAAAGAGGAACTTTTGTTGTAACGTTGGCGAAACTGGTTCGCCATTTGTTTACGATCGAGGTTTTCGTGTGTGTGTGTGTGTTGTTGTTTGGATATTTTCTTGTGTTTGAAAGAGTTGTTTTGTGTCTGGAGAGAGGTAGTTTTTTTTTGTGAAATGGAACCATCAGTTACCCTGGGTACTTCACGAGCAGGGAAAAGTGGGAAGGCAGTTCGGTCGCAGGCTAGAGAAATAATCTTCAGCGTGTTCCAGTACCTGAAAGGATTGAAAGAAGAAGACATTCTCGGGAAGACTGTGGTGGTGATTTTCCCCGCTGCCAGGAACCGACGCCTATGTGTTCTTTTCATTACCGACAGTATAGCTAAGGGCCGGTTTCACCAACAATCCCTAACCATCGTTAAAGTAGACCATTGTTTTATGGAATCAGAATTTTGAACGTAGATTTAAAACGAATCAGTTTCACCAACGTAATCAATGGTTACACTGTTGAAAGTAAACATCGATTTACAGCGTTTCCGTGAAACGTCGATCTCAAGTTTAAAGTTGATTTAGACGATATCAAGGAGGCATTCGCCCACGAAATGAGAGTCATAACGAGATAATAGTGAGAGGAAAGCTGTTACCAACCTGAAATCTTCAATGCTTCTATCTTTTTCAATTCATTCTGATAACATAACGTTTTACAAACTCGCAGGGGTGTCCTTTACTGCCCTATCATTTTGAAACTAGTGGAGCGATGATAATATATGGGTTTCTTCAAGGATTCTGGATTTGAGTTTGAAGTAAAAACCGCGAAATTTCGAAAAAATGGAATGCAATTTTGATTCGACTCCATTGGAAATTTCGGGAGTCGACCTACTAAAAAGCAGTGCTTGGTATTCGATGGATTTTATAACTGTAGCCACTGCAAAGAAGCCGAGATCTCAAAGTTATTTCGACTCAAAAAGTGCAGGAAACAGGTTATAATTGCCTCGTAATATTGTTATGGTCAAGTTGCATTATTAGGTATTTTCATCTCCCATCACTTCGATGACAACAGCCTACGACACCATCTAGGCACATTGTGTCATTTCAAATTGTGATGAGCCGTTGGCTATTTTATTCGGCTAGTTAGTTTTGATCGTTGATTTAGCGCATTTGATCATTGGTTTATCTCAACCGGAATTGGTGAAACCGAATA
Source organism: Adelphocoris suturalis (assembly GCA_030762985.1). Lineage (NCBI taxonomy): Eukaryota > Metazoa > Arthropoda > Insecta > Hemiptera > Miridae > Adelphocoris > Adelphocoris suturalis. The sequence goes on along the minus strand of CM061044.1, from coordinate 26,894,268 downwards.
TTGTTGGTTAACAGCAACAGAGATCTTCGGTTTAATGAGTAAACGACAATTAAAAAGTTTGGTGAAATAGGCCCTGGTCACATTCTGAATGACTTTCGAACTGAGTCACTGACGAAGACGATAGTTCTCAGTCGACAACGTACGAAACCAATGATATATTCAATATTGAACACAATAAATGGGAATTTCGTTAATCTAACGATTATGACAGGAAAAAAAAAAAAACTTAATTACAGTCCGATGGACGCATTCAATTGCATGTCATGTTTCAAGATACAATTACAGAAGTCAACCATTAATTGCGTTGCAAAAAAACATTTTTGATGTGCCCTCTAAAAAACGACCTCACAGATTGACTTCCATGGATCGCGAAAAAACGAGGGTGTTAGGAGTCAAAATGCAGATTCACAAGTAAAATGATTAAGCAAGCAATACCAAATGTTCACAGAACCAATAAATTTAGAATTTAAATTATACCACAGCATACAGAGTTGCATTACAGGAAGGAACACATCAATAAGACAATTCGTTTTTAGGAATTAAAAATCATGTTACGTTTCAGGCTGCCGAGAGAATTATTGCTTTTTCAACTAATCACTGCGAACAATGAAACATTTTTGATTTGCCCTCTCAAGAAAACGAGCAAGGAGAGGAATTGAGGCTTATCCTTATTTCTTTCAAATTGCAGAGGGGGAACAAAAAAACCGGAATTACTCCTTAACTGATAAGAATGGTTTTTAGATTAGCAAACTAAAGAAAAATATACAGGCATACCTATATATGATTTTTTCGGTTTCCACAGTAAACTTACTGAGTAAGAGTGAAAACATTCAAGTTCCTTCACCACGACTCAGTTCATCAGAAAGAAACAAAATTCTCTAGCTTATTTTCTCAATTCAATTAGAGAGTTCTTATGTTTTACTCGGTCGCCTATTCGTTGCCCAAGGGGGAGCCTGAGTCGTCAGCAATAGATTAAGCAAGCAATACCTGATTTGCACAGAACCAATAAATTTAGAATTTAAATTATACCACAGCATACAGAGTTGCATTAGAGGAAGGAACCCATCAATAAGACAAATCGTTTTAAGGAATTGAAAATTGTGTTACGTTTCAGGCTACAGAGAGAAGTACCTATTGCTTTAGTAACTAAACACTGCGAACAATGAAACATTTTTGATTTGCCCTCTCAAGAAAACGAACTCACAGATTGAGATTAACCATGGAACGTCAAGCAAGGAGAGGGGGTTGAGGCTTATCCTGAAGGTATTTCTTTCGAATTGCAGAGGGGAAAAAGCACCGGAATTACCCTTCAACTGATAAGAATGGTTTTTAGATTAGCAAACTAAAGAAAAATATATAGGCATACCTATATGTGATTTTTTCGGTTTCCACAGTAAACCTACTGAGTACAAGTGAAAACATTCAAGTTCCTTCATCACGACTCAGTTCATCAGAAAGAAACAAAATTCTCTAGCTTATTTTTTCAATTCAATAATAGAGAGTTCTTATGTTTTACTCGGTCGCCTATTCGTTGCCCAAGGGGGAGCCTGAGTCGTCAGTAGTAGATTAAGCAAGCAATACCTGATGTGCACAGAACCAATAAATTTAGAATTTAAATTATACCACAGCATACAGAGTTGCATTAGAGGAAGGAACCCATCAATAAGACAATCGTTTTTAGGAATTAAAAATTGTGTTACGTTTCAGGCTGCAGAGAGAAGTATTGCTTTAGTAACTAATCACTGCGAACAATGAAACATCTTTGATTTGCCCTCTCAAGAAAACGAACTCACAGATTGAGATTAACCATGGAACGTCAAGCAAGGAGAGGGGGTTGAGGCTTATCCTGAAGGAATTTCTTTCAAATTGCAGAGGGGGAAAAAATCACCGGAATTACCCTTTAAGTGGTAAGAATGGTTTTTAGATTAGCAAACTAAAGAAAAATATATAGGCGTACCTATATATGATTTTTTCGGTTTCCACAGCAAACTTACTGAGTACAAGTGAAAACATTCAAGTTCTTTCACCACGACCCAGTTCATCAGAAAGAAACACAATCCTCTAGTCCAGTTATTGCTTATTTCTTTAATTCAGTAATAGAGAGTTCTTATGGTGTACTGTAAAAGTTGATTTTTTAAGTGAATTTTGAAGTAGGAGTAATCCATCGTACGCCAACTCCATTTCCCGTGCACTAATTACACCATTCAGGTAAAGCTCCTCATACGCCCTAACTCCGTCCATAATGGACGGATCAAAAGGAAAATAAATGAAAAAAAAAAAAAAAAAGATATGAAATGAAAATGGCTAAGTTGTACGAAATTGGAATGAAAATAGATTAAACTCCAGGAAAAAAACAAGACGAAATAGTGGATACAAGTGGTATAAAAATACAGCAGAAAGTGAGCGGGAATCAATTCTCACTTTAGCGTGACTTGTTGGGTCGTAGCAGTCGTCAACGACCCATCACATGGCAACACGCGGTTTAATGTAGTATGTAAGTTACTACATGTCGCTTTCAAAACGTGGATGAGGAAGATGTCAATTCATTATACCAAAATGTTATCTATTTATTTATTTATTTTTTTCAATTTATTAAAACAAAGATAGCCATATTCGTAACAACAGAATAGATTCCCCATTTTTAGGAATTAAAAATTGCATGTCATGTTTCAGGCTGCAGAGAGAAGTACTGATATTTCAACTAATCACTGCGAACAATGAAACATTTATGATGTGCCCTCTCAAGAAAACGACCTCACAGATTGATGTCCATGGAACGTCAAGCAAGGAGAGGGCATTGTTGTTAAACTTAACATATTTATGTACCAATGAACAAAATGATAAAGATTCTCGATCAATCAAAGTCGATTCTAGAGCACATTTCTGATCGAAAGTTCCTTAGAGATTTTCTTTTCATTTTAAACGCTTTGTTTTCGAGTTATTCAATTTTCAAAATTTTATTCTTTTGTGTGTGTGCGTGTTTTGTACTTTATAACGTTAAAACGGCCATAATTTTCCATAAGATCACTGTAAACTGAAAGAACACCCTTGGAAAGAGCGTTAAATTTCCTAGTTACCAATATTTTTTGAGCGGACTTACCCAATACGTAAAAAAGGGGACTAAAAAGAATTTGACTTTTTTCAAGTCGCCTTTCCTCTCCTAATTCCGACTATTTTGGAAAGGCAGTCCACGGGGAAAATCTCAGATTCCTAACAATACAGTCAACACTTTACTTTTACTTAGAAAATTATATTTTAATGTTGAAAACATCGTTTTCCCCCAAGGAAATGAGGGTTTTGTGAAAAATTATCTTCTATGAAAATTTGAGCCGATTTTCAACGTAGGAACCCATTTTTTTCATGCTGAATCTAATGGTAACCTTGCAGCCCCCCCCTAAATCCCGTTATAACTTTTTTACACTGTAACGAATTTTTAGTTCATTTGTCATGCTTGATCTTTCAAGGGTAAAAATAGTTAGCCAAAGTGTTACAACGGAGTTGAGGTGATCTGAAGGTGTTATAACTCGATTCATCATGAAAAAATACGTACAAGCCTGTCCCAAACTCATACTTTCATGAAGGATAATTTCTCACGAAAACCCTCGATTTCATTGTGGGTGGAAAAAAAAAAGAAAAAATTCCATCTTCGAAGCATAAGTTTCTCCCCTAATTAGCAAAGTAGAAGTAAAAATATCGACTATTTCGTTGGGAATCTGAGGAGATTTTCCCCGTGGAGTGCCTTTCCAAAGTAGGTAATCGAATCGGTATTAAGAACAGAAATACAAATTAAAACAAAGTCAAATTTGAGTCGGCTCAGAAAATATTGGTTTGGCATCAGGTGGATAGGCAATTTAACGCTCTTTCCAACAGATTCTTATTTTTGAGTTTACAGTGATCCTAGGGGATTTATGGCCGTTTCAACGTTATAAAGCACAAAATACGAAAACAAAGCGTTTAAAACCAATCTCTTGGAGGAACTTCCAATCAGATAAAAATGAGCTTTATAATCGACTCCTCGATTTCTGCCAGTAGGTACAATGATTTGCTAGGGACAGATAGGGATGTGAATTTAACTAAAACTGTTGAAAATTTGTTTTAAAACTAAGCGGTCGAACTAGCTAGCTGAGAATCATGTTATAGACAACTTTCGAACTCAGTTTTGGAAAAAACATCAAGTGATGTCAATGGTTCTCAGTTGATAGCTTACAATAGGTACTACGGCATATTCATAATTTTGCAATATATTTTCTCTTTCAATGAGCAAGTTTAACAACGATTCTGTTGGGATAACTGTCAATTACAGACCCCTGTGTAACACATATTGAATGTAGTTTTAGGAACAGTAAGGTATAGCTGAATTTATCGACCAATGAAACATTTTTATGTATCCTATCAAGAAAACGAACTCGCAGATTGACTTCCATGGATCGCCAAAAAAGAAGAGAATGTTAGAACCAAAATATAGGCTGAGGCGGGGTTTACACCTGACGGGAACAGGAAAAAAACCGTCGTAACGGACGGGGAAAAACCGTCGCAGTGTTCGCGTTACACCTGACGGGCCACTTGCGCGGGCCCGTCGCTCCCACTCTGCATACCTCCATTTTTCAAACAACAAAATTCAAACAAATAACCGAAAAACGCCCGTCCCCGTCAGGTGTAATACTAGAGATTCATTTCTATGTGTTGGCTACTCCCGGCGGGCCCGCCCCGTCGGACGGGCACCGATCTCCCCGCAACATTCTGCGGGCGAAATTTTCCCCGTCGCGGGGATCGCCCCGCTCTCCGTCAGATGTAACTCGATACACTTATTTCTTCATGTTCTCCCAAAATGCGGGCCCGCAGAAAGGCGCGGGCCGGGCCCGCGTCCGTCAGGTGTAACGCGGGGCTAACAAATGAAACGCATATCAAACTGTATTGTAAGTACATAAGTATAGTGGAAGTATACTACGCATGTGAAAATTCACAACAGCGAGAGGGTTGAAACTGCCTCCTTTGAGGAAGGGACAAATGAAAATGTTTTTTGTTCCTGCTTCAACCATTGCTGTAGGTAGCATTGTCTACAGGTATCGCATGAAATCAATTGCATGCATCCGGGTAATTTTCCCAGAAAGGGACAATCCATACCCCAAGATTTATGAAAACTTATAGTTGAAATTAGGTTCTGCCAAAAATCAGGGATTAACCTTACACCTTACTGATTGAATTTCAATGGGAGAACACACAGCAGAGCGGTTACTTAATTAATTAAAAATAAAGGAAGAAATCCTATTGGCAGATGAAAGACACCCATGGCAGATGAGAGACTCTTGTGCCCGAATTGAAGAAATTCATTGGCAGATTAAAGACGTGTTCATGTTTCATCCTAATTTTCCCCGTTTTTTCGGTGCAAATGTAATATATAATGCACAATTTTGTTTGAAAATCGGAATTTAAATGCCTACTCTAAAAATGGGAAGGGTAAAATAAAATGACAAAATGAGCAATTCTATTTAAATTTCAATAAAATTTTAATTCCAAAACTTTCCAAAAGAATATGGATTTATTAGAAACAGTAACTGTCTTGTAGTCTCAAGTGAATTTGTTGCTTAATTAAAGGACGCAATACGTAACTAATAAATATATAATAAAATATACAGTATATAATAATAACTTGTGGTTATGTATTCCATCCATATAATCCAATCAAGTGGAACCTTTCATCACATGATTCCTTCCTCTCACTACAAGTCTCTAAGAGCGTAACTATTGACTTGGATACCTACTTAATATCTGCTTTAGCGGTTTTGTGAACCACTTTTAATACAGATAATCGACCAGTCTTATTTCCTGGAATATGCTTTTACAAAATACAAACCACCCATCCACAAATAAACCAAAAACACGCTACAAGCCTCGAAATTCGCAGCTATCACAAAAATGCAATAAGTATTATAGTGTCATGTAAGATCACAAAATATGCGTAACTAAATAAATCTTGCTTATAGCGATGAACTTGTTTTACAAATAAAGAATAAACAGTAACCGTGAACGGACAAGGAAATATCACCAAGCCATTTGTGGCCTAAAAAAACAGTGATTCAACTCTATGATACGGTTTCCAAGTTTGTGTCCAAGGACTCTTTCCTCCCATAATTTCCTAATTACATTTGTTAGTTAGTTTCTGGCGAATAAAGCCTTTGAATCGGTTTAAACATTCTTTTCTTTTTTACCACAATTTGTTCGCCTGATTTTGATTCCACAAATTATGGATCGCATACTTCGTCCAACCGTTTTGGATTTGGACCCTGATTCTCCTTCTGCAGCTTCTACTTGGCGTCACTGGCATCAACGTTTCCTAAACTTTCTTCGCTGTACAGAAGCCTGTGAAGAAGAAAAGTTACGCATACTTGTCAACTTCATCTCATCAGATATCTACGAGCACGTGAGTGAGTGCCATACATACAATGATGCTATATCAATACTACGAGGACTTTTTGAGAAACCTGCAAACGAGGTAGTTGCTCGACATATTCTATCGATTCGTAGTCAACAGCCTAATGAGTCAATCGATCGGTTCATGGAGTCCCTTAAACTTTTGAGTAAGGATTGCCAATACAAGGCAGTCACAGCTGAAAGGAACCGCGATGATAGCATTCGTGATGCTTTTATTCGGGGATTACTAAGTCCCTCGATTCGACAAAGATTATTAGAAAATAGGACCCTTACATTAGACGAAGCCCACTCACAAGCCCGAGCTCTAGATCTAGCTATTGTAAACGCCCAGAAGTACGGGTCCCATTCATCATCTATAAATGTAGTTTCTACACCCTTAGACAGCGATCCCGAGCTAGCCAAAGACAAAAGCGAGGTGTTAGTCAATGCTGTACGTGCCAAATGTTATTTCTGTGGGAAATTCAAGCACCCACGGTCCGTCTGCCCAGCTATCAGAGATGAATGCTACAACTGTAAAAAAACGGGACACTGGGAGAGTGTATGTCGTTCGCCACCAGTTGGAAGTAAAACAGGGGGGAAGAAAACCAAACAAACCTCATCTGCAGCCACTATTCTTACATGCCCAATATCATCATCAGGGGTTTCCAAGGTCAAGGCATCAGTCGTTGTGGGGGGATTCCAAGTTTGCGGCATGCTTGATTCAGGGAGTGATCTGAGTCTAATTGAAGAGAAAACTGCTAAACGTTTTGGGTTGAAGATACATCAAACTCGAGAGAAAGTAGGCTTAGCATCCAAAGTTCACCATGTCAACATCACAGGAAAATGTCACGCAGATATTAAGATGCTTGGGCATTTCTACCCTAAAGTGGAACTATCTGTAATGCCCGACCTTTGTTTTGATTTGATAATTGGTAGGAATTTGCTACTACAACATTCAAGCGTTAATTTTGATTTTGGAGGCCCAAAGGCTCCATTACAAGTGTGCGTCGCAGTAGCAGAAGTAGAACCAGCCCAGCTATTCACTAACTTAACCAAAGACTGCAGGCCCATAGCAGTGAAATCCCGAACTCACACCAATGACGATGCCCTTTTCATTGAGAATGAAGTCCGAAAACTTTACGATTCTGGCATCATTGAGGACAGTATCTCGGCCTGGCGAGCTCAAGTACTGGTCACGGGTGGGGAAAATCACAAGCGCCGGATGTGCATAGATTATTCGCGCACAATAAACCGATTTACACAGCTTGATGCTTACCCTCTTCCAAAAATAAGTGAATTAGTCAACAAGGTCGCTGGCTATTCTGTGTTCAGTACCATAGACCTCCGCAGTGCATATCACCAAGTCCCTATCCCGGAGAAAGATCGGCCATACACAGCTTTTGAAGCCTGCGGAAAACTTTTCCAATTTACCCGTATTCCTTTCGGTGTAACAAATGGAGTTGCCGGATTTCAAAGAGTTATTGATGGGATAATTAGAAAGGAAGGACTCAAAGACACATTCGCCTACTTGGATGATTTGACTGTCTGTGGGAAAAATCAAGAGGAGCACGACTTCAATCTGGATCAATTTATGAAGGCAATCTCAAAATACAATCTGACCATAAACAATGAGAAAAGTTCTTTCTCTCTTCGGTCGGTAAACATCCTTGGTCATTCAATCAGTGATCATACAATCCGTCCTGATCCAAATCGCCTGAAGCCCCTACGTGAATTCCCTCTACCAACTGACCCAGGATCCCTCAAGAGAGCTCTTGGAATGTTCTCTCATTACTCGAAATTCATTCCTAAATTCTCGGAGAAAATCAGACCCCTAGTTGACAGCTCATTTCCCCTTTCCGACGAAGCTTCGAAGGCATTCAAAAATATCAAGATGGATATTGAAGCAGCTTCACTATTTCACATAGACAACGAAATACCGTTTTGCGTAGAGACTGACGCATCCCAAACTACAATTTCAGCCACTTTGACACAATCTAAACGACCCGTCGCCTTCTACTCAAGGACACTGACTGACTCAGAACGCCGGCACTCCTCTATCGAGAAAGAAGCATACGCCATTGTAGAGTCAATTCGAAGCTGGAGACACTTCTTATTGGGGCGACATTTTACCCTCATAACAGACCAACGCTCTGTCTCTTTTATGTTTGACTATAAACGCTACGGAAAAACTAAGAACGAGAAAATTATTCGCTGGAGGATGGAGCTGTCATGTTTTTCGTACGATATTGTGTATAGACCTGGGGCTCAAAATCATGCTGCTGATGCTCTTTCGCGGGTCTGTTATCTCTCTTCGTCAAACGATCTCTCTCAAATTTCAACGCTTCACCGTTCTCTCTGTCACCCTGGTATCACAAGGATGAATCACTGGATTCGAAGCAAGAATTTGCCTTTCTCCCTAGAGGACATACGGAAAGTGATTTCAACCTGCCGTATTTGTTCAGAGGTGAAACCTCAATTCTACAAACACCAGGGCACCCTTATTAAAGCAACTTCCCCTTTTGAAAGGTTAAATATCGATTTTAAAGGACCTTTACCATCAAATTCAGGAAACCGTTACCTTCTTACTATAATCGATGAATACTCGAGATTCCCATTCGCATTCGCCTGCCGGGACATCAGCTCGAACACAGTCATAAATTGTTTGAAACAATTATTTTCAATATTCGGCGCTCCCGCTTACATTCATACAGACAGAGGGTCATCATTCATGTCTCAAGAGCTTAAAACATTCTTAGCCACCTATGGCACTGCTAGTAGCCGTACAACACCCTACAACCCTCAGGGTAATGGCCAAATCGAAAGACTGAACGGGACACTATGGAAGACAATCGAGCTAGCTTCCAAAGAGAACGGGCTACCTTTAAATCAATGGGAAACAGTCTTACAAGATGCTCTTCATTCCATTCGCTCGTTGCTTTGTACGTCAATCAACTGCTCTCCGCACGAGCGACTATTCAATCATCCTCGACGGTCTGCAAATGGAAGCTCCACACCAACCTGGCTCCTGAACCCGGGCCAAGTGCTTTTGAGGAAGTTTGATCGAAGCTCTAAATTTGACCCTCTTGTCGAAGAAGTAACACTACTTGATGGCGCTCATGATTACGCGTTGATCCGATACCCAAATGGTCGTGAAACTACTGTTTCTACCCGACATCTTGCACCACTTGGAGGTTCAGAATCAAGCGATATTTCTGATTCTCCAACAGATGAACAACGTCTCATTCCTGAACTAAGTCAGATTCCTGAAGAACCTACGTCACCATCAACTCCCCCTCCAGCAAGCCCAAGAACTCTTCTTCCCAGTCCTAATATTCCTGAGCGAAATCCTGGTGACGGTCCACTTCGTAGAAGTACTAGAGATCGACGTCCTCCTGCTTACCTCAACGACTACGTCCAACTCTAAAGGCCGGGTGAATGTTGTATTATTCAACTCTATGATACGGTTTCCAAGTTTGTGTCCAAGGACTCTTTCCTCCCATAATTTCCTAATTACATTTGTTAGTTAGTTTCTGGCGAATAAAGCCTTTGAATCGGTTTAAACATTCTTTTCTTTTTACCACACTTACCAGTTAGCCAAATTTGTGGATCAACTACTAGAAACACATCAAAAATAGAGAACTAGTAGCTTGACAAGGAAATTATTTATGGCTCAGTTAAAAGTGAAGTCGCCAGTAAGCTACATTTTTTACAACAAAGTATTTTCTGAAGCTCCAACATGTCGTCTGCCTCAGAAGATCCTTTGTGACTCGTTTCGTGGTAAGCAATATCTTGACAAATATCACAGAAACTGGCATGTTCTAAAGCAGCACTTCTCTGTTCTTTCTTCACAACACATCTGCATCCTCACGTTCTTTACCAGAGGACTTGCAACGACTTTGGCACCATAGAGACCCTTTAACAGCAACTTGAAGTTGTCGTGTTTAATGAATACGCGACAAAACGTACTAGCGACAAAACGTACCACCCGACAAAACGTACCACCCGACAAAACGTACCACCCGACAAAACGTACCGTGGAACCGACCAACTACCTGTGAAGGGTCTGAAAGTAATTTAAAGATATTTTGGATGCGACAAAACGTACCACATGATAAGGGGGGGGGGGGGTTGACAATCCCTTAGTAAAAATGCAGATTAGTTGGGCTTGTAGATCAGAATGATGTGTATAGTTTGGTGGTCTGGATGCTCGCAAGCTCGCATCTCAAGAAGACATAACATCAAGTAGTCAATCCCTTAGTAAAAATGCAGATTAGTTGGGCATGTAGATCAGAATGATGTGTATAGTTTGGTGGTCTGGATGCTCGCAAGCTCGCATCTCAAAAATACATAACATCAAGTACCTAGTCAATCCCTTAGTAAAAATGCAGATTAGTTGGGCATGTAGATCAGAATGATGTGTATAGTTTGGTGATCAGGATAGGCCTACATAATTTCCCATCTCCGAATGTGAAATGTGGAATGTGATATTTTAATAATCCGTTTATCAAGTGGTACGTTTTGTCGCATCCAAATATTTTGTCAGACTCTCCCCAGGTAAATACCGACACAAGTGGTACGTTATGTCGCGAAAAACCAAGTGGTACATTATGTCGCTAGTACGTTTTGTCGGGACACCGTGTTTAATGCACTGACAGGTTGACAGCTTTGATTCACATGAGGACTCAGCACCCAAAATGGCTTCAAATGGGTGAATGATGACCGAAGGACAGACAGACATAACACCAAATTTGTTCAGGCAGCTCTGAAACGCAAAACGCGAGTAACAATTTTGATTTTGGAGGACACAAATTTTTTCGTCTCCCAAAGTGAAAACAAGGCTTCCGCTACTCGGAAGCAAAATTTTGAATGTTCATGAATTGGGCAAAAACTCTACCAGTGGATTTTTAAGGTTGCTGAATACAGTTCTGAGGTATAAAGAAATTGAACTTATTTAAATTGCAATGGAAAATCCAAAGTGAATCATAAACAACTTGAAAGTAGTCTTTTATCTGCCCACACAGTCTTTTATCTGCCGCCATTATTGGCAGATGAAAGACGCAACCTCCTGGGTGGCACGTAAGTTTTTCAGCTTTTCTCACGTTCTGATGCTGTTTTTCAGGAATTTAATTATATCGCTGGAACCAGCTCGATGAAATCTATAACTAGAGAACAAATAGAAAAAATAATATCGATTTCCTAACTTTTTAGAGCGGGCAGATGAAGGACAGCTGTTGCCTGTGACACCACAATTCTTCAACTGAAATCCCCTCCACTTGCTCCCAGATGAGATAAAGATGGTTCTCGCCGTTTTCTTCCATAACCTGACATGTAACTTCCCATCGTGAGATGGCAGAGAAACCGCGGGAAACGAGAATAAGCCGCCAAAATACGAAAACACGGGAAAGGCAGATTAAAGACCAAAACCTCCGGACAAGCACATTTTATCCTCATGCTAGCTCTGTTTGCTTCTGAAAAATTCTGCAAACCCATTTTTTTCATATCTAGATATATGCGATGAATAATCCTTACAAATTTGGGTCGCTGCTTTAATCAGTAGTTCACAGTGTTCACGCAAAGTTGACTACCTAGGGGTCCGGACATGGCAGATTAGTAGACATTTTGCTGTTGAAACTCAAATTTCTATATTTTAGAGTGAATATTTACATATTTTATTGATTGCCCGTTGTAGAGCAAAGTTGATAGTTTATGGAGATTTTTTTTCTAAGCCCAAATCATAAATGAGCACTCGGAATCCTCTCCGGACAACGATTGTCCCTTTGTGGGAAAACTACCCATCCAACTCCTCTCAACGTGTAATGGTGTAATAGTGTAATGTATCTAGCACGATTAAAGCTAGAAGTGCTGTGTCAATAAAATAAAGACGCAGGGTCAATTGTGATAGGTAGGATAAGTTCAACGTTGGCCAACAACCAAACTCTCTACCATACCATGGTATTCCAAGCGACACTAATTTTGAAACACTTGCATACCAAACTAATAATGCAATTTTTCAACTAATAAAATATTCTTCATTTTAAGTCTTACACTGCAGAGAGAAATGGTCTAAAACTAAGATGAACGCGTCCACTCAAGAGAACGAACTTGAAGATTGACATTGACAGCGGAACCAAGCAAGAACTGGGCAAGTTGTTGATATCATTACAAGTTACAGCATTTCATAGTTAGGAATAAAATTGAAGGTCAAGTTGTATTCGTCAGCATGTGGAGAGCACGACCAGCGACGTTCTTTTATTAGTATGGCGTATGTGAATTGAACATGAAGCGTAGGCCTCCACGGTTCATGTCTCGCTGCAGTAGATATGCTAGTCACGAGAACTTCGCTATAAAGCACACTTGACCGATCGTGCAACCCCCAGAACTAAATCTGCACAACTACGCAGCATGGTACATTTTTAAAATAAGTCAATCTATGCACAATTATGCACCATAACCACTTGTAAACCAGTTTGAAGGACTGCAAGAACTGTAGAACGCAATAACGGGTCGCAACCTGCTCTACTTCTGTGGTAGAGCAGGTACTTCATGAATCTAGGTAGGATCAATCGTTGGACAGAGGAGGTTGATTCCTTCAATAAAAAGGAAGTATGTAGGTAGTTCCCTATAGTTCCAACTAAGCAACAACGGATGTTCTACGTACCCTTTTTCCTAAGTTCTGGTTTGCCCTTCTTGACAGTGGCAACAATCATGTCACCCGATCCAGCCGCAGGTAGCCTGTTCAGACGACCCTTGATACCTTGCACAGCGATGACATAGAGATTTTTGGCTCCTAAAAACAGGAAAAACAGTATCATGAGTATCAGATCGATTGAGAAATCATCGCATGGGTGTATTATTCACATTTAGGACAGCGACCATGACGTGCACACCATGTCAGGCATGCAGTACTAAGCCTATCACAGACAACTATAGAAGTGGAATTTAGTTATTTATCACATACCTGTGTTATCGGCGCAGTTAATGACAGCTCCTACTGGAAGACCCAGTGAAATTCGGAACTTCGCTCCCGCAGAACCACCACGTCCTACGAACACAGAGGTTACACGTTGCATCAACCAAACACCAACATACTCCAACGACATGGAAACAACGAGTCGTTGAACATTTTTTACTATAGAGAAATTCTCTATTTCCACGAAGTATTAACATTTGGAAAAGACTTTCAAGTAATTAATTGGATGAATATGAATAATAATTTACCTCTCTTCGACATGGTGCTTCACAATCTAACAAAAAGATGGAGGACAACTTTCGAGAGACGGCGAGCGCTCGACAGTGTGACCAACCAAACAAATAAAATCCTATCAGACTACTTAAGATCAATGACGGTAAAAATTGACTGCCTGGACTAATAGAAACAGCAAATTAATTTTGAAAAGGATAATTCCACATTATTCTAAAGTTTAGATAATAGAAATTAGTTATCGTTCTATTTATTCCTCTAAAGAAAAAGAAACCATCTAGAAGTTAAGCCAGTTGTCAACACAAAAGTGCGCCATTATTTCAAATACATAGGTACCTCCAAATAGAATAACAAATTTATATGTCATATCAAATTATTATTACTATTAATATTAGGTATATGGAGTTATCAACCATGTCAACTCGTCAACATTCACGAATTTCCAAAAATAACTGCCTAGCAAAGTGCCATTGGCCTGCTAGATGTCATGCCAGTGAAAATTTTTGTACAAAATATTTTTCTACAGGGACGTAATTTTAAAATTTTGAAATGGTTGTAGGTGGGGATAGTATTTTGTCTGATGATGACTTCAAATCGGGAAAGGGTTCTAATTTTCGAACGAAGGGGGATCATGGAAGTTTGATTTTTACCAACTTACAAATGGAAGAGAGGATCCATGGCTGCGCGGCTTTGACCAATTGCAAAAGCTTTGATCATGCTTTGGCTGGATTCTTAAGTAAGACCTATCGCTAAGTGGAAACCTTACTCAATGAACACTTCAAGCATAAATCAATTGTTCGTTGCTTAACTTGATATGACAATCAAACATTTCTACCTACCTAACTTTCAACTTCTAGAATACCTCTTCCTCCACGCCGCAAAACACAGGACAGATGGCACGAAAAACTTACATTCTTATGGCGTGATATCAGCTCCGCTTTTGTTGTTCCCTTTCTCCACCCCCACTTCTGATAACAGCGTTCAGTCTTTTTCTGGTTCTGGTTTTCAATATTCTGTCCTCCTCAAGTTCTGGTTTATTTGAAGAATATATTGTTAAGTTAATTGCTGCAACCCGTTAATTCTCTGCTTACCCACTAATATTATGCCTTCGCAACTGGTGATTGATTCTTGGAATTGTGAAATATCAGGTAAGAGTTGTTGTCTTATGTGTACTCAATCTAAACTGTTATACCTTTACCTTAAATTACTCAAATCCGTCCTCCTAGGTCAGGAGCCTTGGCCCGACGATGTGCAATTATTCCAGCCCTACGAAACCGAACAAATCCTACTCCCGGATAACGCGAATTGTCTGGCGGTTCAGACTTTCTTGAAGATGTGCAACCTCAAATACGTAGTGGAGTACAGAACAAATGCCGAAGAAATGTCGCCTTCAGGTTCGAAATAGTTTTGATTTTATTTTATGACGAATTTGTTCACATTTATAATGTATATATATATATTGTATAATATAGTTTGGGTGTACTTTAGTCCTGCCCCCCATTTTCAAAACGAAATTTCTTCACTTCAAACTTTCGTTTTCTAATTTTAGAAATATGATTGGAATCGCGCGAGTCCCCTCTTCCTCATCGTTGAAATTTGAAACATCCTAAAATTGATTTAAACATTACTTTGTTGTGGTTTACCCCCCAACAAGGTTTTGCCTGGTCAAAAACTTTAGTGTCCAGCCCCCCCACGGGATTTGCTACGAATATGAAAAATACATTGCCAAAAACGAATTTAACTTGATATATATATATATATATATATATATATATATATATATATATATATATATATATATATGTATTTATATATATATATATTGTTTCCCATTAGGTGTACCTATTCATTTGAATTAGGATTATATAGCTTTTCTAATATTAGCTAGAAAGACATGAATGGGTCGGACTTTGTCATTTTGACGAGCTTCCTTCACAGAAACTCTCAAGGATGTATTTGGAATCGTAGATCCATTTTTCCAATTAATCTGTATTTTATCAAATGGATTGGTTTACAATTTATTTTTATTTTTGAGAAGCGAGCCTGCGAGAATCCTCCAGACCACCAAACTATACGCATCATTCTGATCCATTTTTCAATAACCTCTATTTTACCAAAAGATTAATTTGGGACGTTTTTTATATTTGAGATGCGAGCTTTCGAGCATCCAGACCACCTAACTATGCACATCATTCTGATCCATTTTTCCAATTAATCTATACGTTACTAGAAGGATTGATTGAGGATGTTTTATATTTTTGAGATGTGAGCTTGCGAGCATCCAGACCACGAAACTATACTGATCATTCAGATCTATTTTTTCAATTAAGCAATTTATATTTTACCAAAATGATTGAAGAATTTTTTTTGAGGTACGAGATTGCGAGCATTTAGACCTCCAAATTAAATACATAAAAAATATCCCAGACTCTTCTGAAATCGAAGAGGGTCAAGTCCAACACTAATTATTATCCGACTAATTGCTTGACGGGGACAAGTCCAATAACTTCCAGTGATAACTAATTACTATATATATTATTGCATCTAAAACTCACAACTTTTGATCAAAGTGTGTATCTGTGTCATCAGTCATGTACATGTGTTATATTTCTGGTTTTTATCGCCAATTAGATAGTGGGGGGCAGGACTATAGTTTTTGACTAGGCAAAAACTTAAGTGCTGTCCTCCAATTTTTTTAAACCACAATTAAGAAATGTAAATCGATTTTAGGATGTTTCAAATGTCAACGGTGAAAAAGAGGGGGACTCCTAACGATTCCAAATCTTTTTTTTTTTTTTAATTAGAAAACAATGGTTTAAGTGGAGAAATCTCGTTTTGAAAATGGGGGGCAGGACTAAATTACACCCTGTACTTTTGGGTGGTGAATGAGAAGCATTTTGAGCTTAGGTAGGTATTGGTACACTATGAGGAGCATAGGTACGTACTGGAGCACATGCTCAATAAGATATTAGCAGCGAACAGACAATCAGCGTGAATGAAAGAAAGATTGCATTGTTTCGTTCGATGTTTGGGTCACGTGTATGGTGGGAGGGACCTTTCTTGTTATCAGACCTCCAGCGCTGCCTCCAGATAGTAGGTATACCACCAATCAATACACATCATTCTGATCTATATGTCCAACTAATCTGACTTTTTACTTAGGGATCGACTACTTGATGTTATTTATTTTTGAGATGTGAGCTTACGGGCATCCAGACCGCAAAACTATACACATCATTCTGATTACGTTGGTGGTCGTATACTATCGGGAGGCAGCACTAGAGGTGCTAGCGGTCGGACAACAGGAAAGATCCGGCGGGAGAAATGAGAAGACGTCACCCCAGGAGCATAATTATGGTTGAACCATGCCGTGGATGTTCCTATAATTAATTCCTATAATATTTATATGATGTACCTACTAGTGTGCTTGTATAATTTCACTAGGGCGGAGTAGAATGGTTGGAACCAAGGTCTTTAGAGCTATAATTCAGCTCTAAACAACCTAGTTGATAATAAATTTCTTCTCACAGAGTTAGTAGATTTAACTTCGGTAGGATTTACAAAGATGAGATTCAATCTCTATTGTGATGCTACGACAATTAAAATCCAATTATCCCAGAAACAACTTTCATCAAGATTCGAATATCAAGTTGATATAAAGCCATAAACTATTGCTTCCTTTAAGAAAAGCTTCCTCCTAGAAGGGTTTACTTCAAGAAACCAAAGATTGCTCAAAATTGTCTACGAGTTGTACTATGAGTTTCGTTAAAAGACCTTGTTAATAACTGGTATCACCCATCATGAAACCGCTCATTGTTCGGACATCGGTAGTTTTAAGTCGCTTACCATAACAGTTTAGATTCGAATTTAAAAAATGTCATATCCTACAATTCAAAATCACAAACAGTGGTTAATTATAGAGTTTGAATACTTTCCTTTCTGACATCGTAGGTGCATACAGCACTAAATGTTTCTGTTTTAGCGAATTTTCGTTGATAATGAAGCCATTGGAATGGGTCCAAAAATTTTAAAATCAAAATTTTCTTCATTGAAATCCATTTTGTCACAATATGGAACTATTCCTACAGTTTAACACTTTTTCATATATACCCAGTGGCGTAATTTGAGGAGGGGCAGGGTGGGCAGAGCCCCCCCACGATCACAGAGGATGTAGAAGTTCTTCTTGAAACGGATGCTGCGTGAACAATAATTAATAATTTCACATTACTAACGTCAGTACCAATTACGGTAAGTTCGAGAACGCAACCCGCAAAGCACGCCTGTTATGTGGGTCCAGTTACCTAGCAACTTCAAGGCTAACTAGGAACGCTCCTCCAAGGCTGGTTCC